>CAJVQF010000143.1:0-48881 GCA_911254575.1 Candida sanyaensis
CTACCAATACAAAATTATCTTTACTAACTACTAATCTTCAATTAAATACACCTCCAGCATCACCAGTTAGTTTTGAAGAATATTATACCCATTTTAATATCAAGTTACATCATAGTGATTTAATGCCCCAACCATCAAAGATTAAAACTAATGAACCATTTTCATGGTCAGAAATTGAATTCATTATTAAAACCAATAAACTTGAAATCCTTGCTAGATCTAAGGAACAAACTTTAAAATATCATAACTTTAAACAATGGTTAAAAGATTCAAATATCCTGATTAATGATTACTTATTTAATCATGAATTACACTGGAAAGAATTCGATATAAGAGATCAAGAACACGTTGTTTCGAACGAATATTCTATTGAATATCCACAAGATTTAATATTTTATAATAAGGATGATATCTCGATATTATATAATAAGTTTCCATATTATTTTGATACGAATGTGAAACATTTATGTATTTGGTCTAAATTAAGAATTCCAGTTGATAAGAATAGTCCAGAAGGGGATATTTCCAATAAAACAAGAAAATCGTTCATAGATACCTTGAAAAGACTTTTATTGAAAAAGGTGGTCTTTCATGGGATCAAATTTTATGGTTTAAGAATTGGTTAACTTTGCAAAGTGTTAGATCAATTAGTCATATTCATGTCATTTTAAGAGATGTCGATGATAAATTCATAGAGGAGTTGATTGGTGGAAGTGGAGAAGTCTTGACTTTGGATGATTATAAAAATTTATAGATTAAAATTTAAATAGAATGGATAAATAAAAGACATTACAAACATAAAACATAGATTTTGTGAATCCTGACTAATATGTGTAGATGATTAATTGTACATAACTATAAAAGCAACATGTCGTCATCGGGTATTCTTTTGCGCGACATTTTGCGGTATGTCGTCGTCATCATTTGCTAGCATATTCGAGAATTTGCAAGTAATACTTTAGGTAGACAAGAAAATTTCACACTGTGTGTGAGAGAGAGAGAAAGAAAAAAAAAAAACTTCTATCATCTTCTATAATGTTCCACGCGAGACCAAAGATAGAGAAAATTTTGCAACGATTTACAGTTCTCGATTAAACAACATTTCCCAAAAAAATTATAAAATTTCAATCAATTCCTAATTGTGAAAAATTTTTCATCTTTTTTGAATCTTTTCTTTTCTCCTTTCTTTTTTCTAATTCTTTATTTTAATTAACTAACAATTAACATAATGTCTAAAGCTGTTGGTATTGATTTAGGTACTACCTACTCCTGTGTCGCTCATTTCGCTAACGATAGAGTCGAAATTATTGCCAATGACCAAGGTAACAGAACTACTCCATCCTTCGTCGCTTTCACTGATACTGAAAGATTGATTGGTGATGCTGCTAAGAATCAAGCTGCTATGAACCCAGCTAACACTGTTTTCGATGCTAAACGTTTGATTGGTAGAAAATTCGATGATGCTGAAGTTCAAAACGATATCAAACATTTCCCATTCAAAGTTGTTAACAAAGGTGGTAAACCAAACATTGAAGTTGAATACAAAGGTGAAACCAAAGTTTTCACTCCAGAAGAAGTCTCTTCTATGATTTTGGGTAAGATGAAGGAAACCGCTGAAGGTTACTTGGGTACCACTGTTAAAGACGCTGTTGTCACTGTCCCAGCTTACTTTAACGATTCTCAAAGACAAGCTACCAAAGATGCTGGTTTGATTGCTGGTTTGAACGTTATGAGAATTATTAACGAACCAACTGCTGCTGCCATTGCTTACGGTTTGGACAAAAAATCCGAAGATGAAAAGAATGTCTTGATTTTCGATTTGGGTGGTGGTACTTTTGATGTTTCCTTATTGTCCATTGAAGATGGTATTTTCGAAGTTAAAGCTACTGCTGGTGATACTCACTTGGGTGGTGAAGATTTCGATAACAGATTAGTTAACTTCTTTATCCAAGAATTCAAGAGAAAGAACAAGAAGGATATTTCTACCAACCAAAGAGCTTTGAGAAGATTGAGAACTGCTTGTGAAAGAGCTAAGAGAACCTTGTCTTCTTCTGCTCAAACTTCTATTGAAATTGATTCCTTGTACGAAGGTATTGACTTCTACACTTCTATTACCAGAGCTAGATTCGAAGAATTGTGTGCTGATTTGTTCAGATCTACTTTGGACCCAGTTGAAAAAGTCTTGAAAGATTCTAAGATTGACAAAGCTCAAGTCCACGAAATTGTCTTGGTTGGTGGTTCTACCAGAATTCCAAAAGTCCAAAAATTGGTTTCTGACTTCTTCAACGGTAAAGAACCAAACAGATCTATTAACCCAGATGAAGCTGTTGCTTACGGTGCTGCTGTCCAAGCTGCTATCTTGTCTGGTGACACTTCTTCTAAAACTCAAGACTTGTTATTGTTGGATGTTGCTCCATTATCTTTGGGTATTGAAACTGCTGGTGGTATCATGACCAAATTGATTCCAAGAAACTCCACCATTCCAACCAAGAAATCCGAAACTTTCTCCACTTATGCTGATAACCAACCAGGTGTCTTGATTCAAGTCTTTGAAGGTGAAAGAGCTCAAACTAAAGATAACAACTTGTTGGGTAAATTCGAATTGTCTGGTATTCCACCAGCTCCAAGAGGTGTTCCACAAATTGAAGTTACTTTCGATATTGATGCTAATGGTATCTTGAACGTTTCTGCTTTGGAAAAAGGTACTGGTAAGAGTCAAAAGATTACTATTACCAACGATAAAGGTAGATTATCTAAAGAAGATATTGAAAAGATGGTCAGTGAAGCTGAAAAATTCAAGGAAGAAGATGAAAAAGAAGCTGCTAGAGTTCAAGCTAAGAACCAATTGGAAACCTATGCTTACTCTTTGAAGAGCACTTTGGGTGAAGAACAATTCAAATCTAAATTGGAAGCTTCTGAAATTGAAGAAGTTACCAAGGCTGCTGATGAAACTATCTCTTGGTTAGATGCTAACCAAACTGCCACTGAAGAAGAATTCTCTGACAAACAAAAAGAATTGGAAGGTAAAGCTAACCCAGTTATGACTAAAGCCTACCAAGCTGGTGCTACTCCTTCTGGTGCTGCTGGTGCTGCTCCAGGTGGATTCCCAGGTTCTGCTCCAGAACCAACTAACGATGGTCCAACTGTTGAAGAAGTTGATTAAATGTAATGATGTTTCTTTTGTATATTAGATTTATTTTTTTTAGACAAAAAACAAAATAATAGATAATAAAAATAATGATATAGAATAAGAATATGTTCGTAAAAAAAAAAAAAAAAAAAAATTAATAGTAGATTGATTCATGTGTACTGTACATATAACAGTAACAGTAACAGTAATAGAGTAATGATGAAGTAAGGGGGAGGAGTAAGCGGATGCACTTAATCTAAAATGTGGGAGGTAATTTAAAAAAAAAAATATCAATACAGTACATACTGTACGTTTCCATAGTTGTTTTTTTTTTGTTTTTTTCTGTTTCCGTGGAAAATTGATTAAAGAACCAAAACCAAGAGAAGTAGTCAACGAAAAACTCCGAACTACAGAATTATTGTTATCCGGGGACATGTTCATTTTTTTTTTTCTTCAATTCTCTATGTAAAATTACGTATTGTATTATTGGCTAAAGGTGTGTAAATGTAGTTCGAGTAACTAAAAACAAAAATTCCCAGAATAGGAAATTTTCAAAGGGATTATAACCTCAGTAAGTACAAAACAAAGAGCAAAATGACTGTACATGTATAATAAAACTTCCTTTTACCCCAGATTTTCTTATTCGCATTTTTTTTTATGGAGTTTATCTTATTGGACGATAATAGAAAACAAAGAAAAAACTAATCACCGGAGTTTGATGACTACTTTAGAAATAAATTGGATAGTACGTTTTTTTTTTTGTTGATTCATGCAATGGAGTTACGGAAGTAAAAAATTGTAAAACAGGGTTACTAAAATATTATTATTAATATACTGACGACACCCAAGATGCTCATTATCGTTGCCTTTACCTTCTTGAATAATGTATAGTTGATGTCAATCTACATTGTAGCTTGTTTAAGACAAAAGAGGGACACATGCTAAGAAAAATAAGGCCAAGTTTTGGCCCAGGGTTTCATAAAAAATCGGGAACCGTTGAGAGACTAAGAGATAGTGGGGCAATTGTGAGTCGTGTGAGTCAACCCATGAAAATTAATTATCTGTACAATTATCCAAATTGTTTTTATTTTATTTTTACCCTTGTACGCGCGAATTATGGAGTTTAAGCAAAACACCTCAACAAAAATTTTATTATAATTTTCCTATTTGCTGTAGGCGCACCAACCCCGTAAAAAAATATAATTTATCTGAAGTATAAAAGGATTCTGGATTTTCACCCAACATTTTTCAAAATTAATTCTATATAAACCTTTTGTACTCTTGTATTTTCTTCTTTGAAAAAATTTATTTAATTCATATTTGATTATTCATTTTCTTCTTGAAGAATATTTATATTTATATTTTCAATTCTTGTTAACTATATTAACTTATTTATTTGCTTAATCTAATTATTCAATTTGTATGTATTTAATTACAAAGCTTAATATTTAGCTTATTCACTTTTTTTTTTGGGCCCATTCAATATTTTTAGTGCAATGTCAATGAAAAAAAACTCCGATAGATTTGTGAAATCGGTTGAGTGTGGTACCACACCCAACAAAAAAATTTCTGTATCTTCGATTCAAAAAAGTTGGTTAAGATAACACTAAATAAAGATTCAATTGACCGTTATCCAGTCAAGTGATTACTTTATACCCTCCCCCCTGGTTATTTTTACTTTTCACTCCTATTACATAGCAAAGTAATTCAAAAATTCTTTTGGATTGTATAATTCAACTGCCAGAATATGATTGACCAATTGGAAATCATCCTGGCTCAATTGAATTGGTTCCATATGGATCAACCAAGAGATCGGGATCTACAACATTTGTTGCAAATGTAAAGGAGGAAATTCAAGAAATTGAAAATGAGATTAAAATTTCATTGACATGGAAAAACCAGGAACTAAAAAAAAAAAGGAAAACCAAAATTTAGTACACACGGGTTATTCTATCACGACATACAGGAAAATTTTTCAATAATAAGACGAAAAAAAAATTACAAAGGAAAGCGATCACCATATTGCGTGCTCTTTTTTTTGTTTTCTGTTTTTGTTTTTTATTATTTTGACAACCATTGACAAATTTTAATTAACCAATAGCACAAGCTTTAATTGAAGGGTCCTAAACTATTCATTCTTTTGCTACTGTATCAATTACTAACACACATTCTTTTAATCAAGTGTCTACTACTACCATGACTACAGAATCAACTCACAAGATTGTACACGAAGCCAACGGGGTTGAATTGAGAGAAACTCCAAAAGAATTCTTCGAAAGACAACCAAACAAGGGTCATATTCAAGACACCGAAGAATACAAGAAATTGTATGAACAATCTATAAAAGATCCTCAAGGTTTCTTTGGCCCATTGGCTAAAGAATTGTTATCCTGGGATAGCGATTTCCATACCGTCAAATCTGGTACTCTTAAAGAAGGTGATGCCGCTTGGTTCTTGGGTGGTAAATTGAATGCCTCTTTTAACTGTGTTGATAGACATGCTTTGGCTAACCCAAACAAACCAGCTATTATCTACGAAGCTGATGAAGAAAAAGATTCTTATGTTTTAACTTACGGTGATTTGTTGAGAGAAGTTTCTAAAGTTGCTGGTGTTTTACACTCTTGGGGTGTTGGAAAAGGTGACACTGTTGCTGTTTACTTGCCAATGAATGTTCAAGCTCTTATTGCTATGTTGGCTATTGTTAGATTGGGTGCTGCCCATTCTGTTATCTTTGCTGGTTTCTCCTCTGGTTCTATTAAAGACAGAGTCAATGATGCCAGTTGTAAAGCCCTTATTACTTGTGATGAAGGTAGAAGAGGTGGTAGAACTACCAACATCAAGAAATTGTGTGATGAAGCTTTGAAACAATGTCCAACTGTCCAAAAAGTTTTGGTTCACAGAAGAACTGGTAACCCAGAAATCAAATGTGTTGAAGGTAGAGATTACTACTGGGATGAAGAAACTGCCAAATTCCCAGGATACTTCCCACCAGTTTCTGTTGATTCTGAAGATCCATTATTCTTGTTGTACACTTCTGGTTCTACTGGTACTCCAAAGGGTGTTGTCCATACTACTGCTGGTTACTTGTTGGGTGCTGCTCTTACCACCAAATATATCTTTGATGTCCACCCAGAAGATATCTTCTTCACTGCTGGTGATGTCGGTTGGATTACTGGTCACACTTATGCCTTGTATGGTCCATTGTTGTTGGGTGTTCCATCTGTTGTTTTTGAAGGTACTCCAGCTTACCCAGATTATGGAAGATTCTGGCAAATTGTTGAAAAACACAAGGCTACTCATTTCTACGTTGCTCCAACTGCTTTGAGATTATTGCGTAAAGCTGGTGAACAAGAAATTGCCAAATATGACTTGAGTTCATTGAGAACTTTGGGTTCTGTTGGTGAACCAATCTCTCCAGATATTTGGGAATGGTACAATGAATTTGTTGGTAAAGGTCAATGTCATATTTCCGATACCTACTGGCAAACTGAATCCGGTTCTCATTTGATTGCCCCATTAGCTGGTGTTATTGCCAACAAACCAGGTTCTGCTTCTTACCCATTTTTTGGTATTGAAGCTGCTTTAATTGACCCAGTTTCTGGTGTTGAAATTACCGGTAACGATGTTGAAGGTGTTTTGGTTGTCAAAGACCACTGGCCATCCATGGCAAGAACCGTTTTCAACAATCACGTTAAATATATGGATACCTACATGAACCCATACCCAGGTTATTATTTCACTGGTGATGGTGCTGCCAGAGACAATGATGGTTACTACTGGATTAGAGGTAGAGTTGATGATGTTGTCAATGTTTCTGGTCACAGATTATCCACTGCTGAAATTGAATCTGCTTTGATTGAAGATTCAAGAGTTGGTGAAGCTGCTGTTGTTGGTATCAACGATGATCTTACTGGTCAAGCTGTTGTTGCTTATGTTGCCTTGAAAGTTAGTGATGTTAAAGATGAAGATGCTTTAAGAAAAGAATTGATTTTGTTGGTTAGAAAAGAAATTGGTCCATTTGCTGCACCAAAATCTGTTATCTTGGTTCAAGATTTGCCAAAGACCAGATCTGGTAAGATTATGAGAAGAATTTTGAGAAAAGTCAGTTCTAATGAAGCTGATCAATTGGGTGATATTACTACTTTACAAAACCCAGGTTCTGTTGAAGGTATTATTTCTTCTTTCAGCGCACAATTCGGTAGAAAGTAATAGAGTATAGAATACCTGTGATCCATCAAACTTTCATCATATAGAAATATAAATCCAATGTAAAAATTAAAAAAAAAAAATGAAAAATCAAATAAAACATTATGAAATATGAAATATGAAAAAAAATAAAAAATTAGCTGTACAGTATTGTAGTTATACTCAATTTCTCATGGAACATGTTTATCAAAACATGGTGTCGTAGTGAATCGTCTATTTTCTTTTTTTTCTCTATTGTTTAGAAATTTTTCAAGAAACAAAATTTTTCAATGATTCTTTATTTTTTTTTTTTTTTATTTCGTTTGAATAAACTCATCATCCAGACAGGTTAATCTACGATATAAAAGAATGGGTTTATTTGGAAAGCTACTAAGATTATTTGTCATATTTAAAGGGATTCAATTTATTCTTGTATATTTTACACCATGTCAATTTGATACATCATCACAAATAATAATTGATAATTTAAAAAATTCATCTCCATATAATCCAATAATTACCAAGATATTAAATAAACTTATAGTATGGGATTCTGTTTATTTTAATGATTTATATATAAATCCAATTAAATTTGAACATCAATTTGTATTTTGTCCTGGATGGATTAAATTTATCAAAATTTTGATTGATAGTGATAATTATTATGTTTTTCAATTTTCAAGTATTTTAATATCTAATTTATTTCATTTTATTTCCGTGATTATATTATATTATTTAACTAATGAAATTATTAATGGAAATGAATTAATAAATTATTATAGTAGTTTATTTTTCATTATTTCACCAGCGGGGATTTTTTTAACTACGAATTATTCAGAAAATTTTAGTAATTTATTAACATTATTAACATTATTTATATATTTCAAAGCAATTAATTTTAATGATATTAATCAATTTAGTAATAAATCAATCAATAATAAGTTTTTATATATTTTAAGTGGAATAATTTGTTCAATTAGTTTTACTGTTAGAGCTAATAGTTTATTTCTTGGAATATTATATTTATTAGATTTATATCATTTCTTACAAAATATGAAAAAAATTCAAAAAGATTCAATCATTCAGATCATTTATGCATTAATATCAGGATCATTGTTATTTTTTACTTTTTTGGGAACAAATATTTATCATTATATCAAATTTTGTCCTGGTAGAGGAGAATGGTGTAATAATATATTTCCAAGTTTATTCCAATTTGCTCAAGATCATTATTGGAATGTTGGATTTTTAAAATATTGGACCATGAATAATATTCCTAATTTCATATTGGTAGCTCCGGTTTTATCTTTCAATATTTATGCAATCAATTATATGATCAATTATTTACCTAAATATAGAAAATTATTACCCATTATAATAATTAATACATTAACATTAATTGGAGGAGTTTTCTTTTGGAATATTCAAATCTTGAATAGAATTACAAGTTTTTCTCCTTTAATTTATTGGACATTAGCAGACAATTTACAAGATAGAAAATATTGGGTTAAATATGTTATTTATTATTCAATCTTATGGAGTTTTATTCAAGCAGTATTGTTTGCAGGCTTTTTACCCCCGGCGTAATCACTTTCCTTATTTGGTGGACCATAACACACACACGCACATACAATCAGTGGTTAGGATTTCTTTATTTGCCTTTTATTTTTTTTTTTTTTTTCTGTTGCATGCGGATTTTTATTTCGTGGATGCAAATTTTTTCCAGAAACAGATTAAATTAACGATCTGCGAAAATACAAAATGATAAGATTATAATTTTATCCCTAGCATTATACACAAGTATACAAGTATATATATTTTAATAGATACCCTTGATAGAATTTTTTTATTTTTAAAACCTTGCTTGTTTTTTTTCTTTTCTTTCTTTCTATTCTATTTTATATTATACATTACAACTTACTTCATCATGGCCACACTTACTCAACCAATGGAATCAACTATCATGTCACTTGATAACCTTGCTATATTTTCTTTACCGGTTATTATTTTAGCGGCATATTATGCTTACGCCAAAAAACAAGCAAATTCAAAATCATCTTCATCCAAATCGGTTGCAGTATCAGAAAAGAAAACTCATCCAATTTTAGCTGATTATAAAGCATCTGAAAGACCATTTGGTTTCTGGAAACCAGATTATAATTATAAATATCCTAAAGTTAATCCATATCCAGGATTTGATATAAAAACAACCAAACCAATTCCATATCGTGCTTTTAAACATAAATATTTTGTTACTATGGGAATTAGAGGAATGGAATCTGATTCATGGATTGAAGTTGATAATGAATGGGATTATTTTCATAAATTAAAATTAAAAAGAATTGAAGAAAGAGGTGATAAATCTTGGACTTTAAATGCTTTAACTATTACTGCTGCTTGGGAAATTTTAGAAGAATTATGTAATTATTTACCACAAAGATATCCATCTATGTTTAAATATGAAGATAGAGTTATTGAAATTATACCAACTGGAGAAAAATTTGATTTAAAGGATAAATCATTAAATCCAATTACATCAGCTGCTAAATTAATTCAAGATGATATTATTATTATGGTTGAAAAAGAAGATGGTGCTTATTATTTAGAAGGTGGTTGTTCTACACTTGCTGGATTCTGGAGACTTCGTGATAAAATGGGTTTAAAATTAGATGATATTCATAGAACAAGTGGTGTTCCACAATATGAATCAAATTTAAAAACTGGTATGAATAAACTTTTCCGTAGAATTGAAGTTGATTCTCCAGTTGTTCGTAACAATTATTTTATTCAAACTGATGATAGATTAGATTGGTCTCATTCTATTGGTGATGAAGATGAAGGTGAAATTGGTTGGAGAATTGCTAAAGAACCAACTGATATTAATCAAGTATATTTCAGAAGTGAAAGACAAAGTTTAAGAAGAATGCCAATTAGTGGAGCACTTTGTTTTACTGTTAGAACTTATTTTATTCCAATTGTTAAATTAGTTGAAGAAGATTATGTTCCAAAAAGATTATTGGATGGTCTTTTAAGTTGGACTCCTGATATTCGTGAATATAAAGGATTCCATACTTTTGAAAAGTCTTAATTCCTTTCTTGGAACAAAAAGCTAAAGAACAAGAAGCAAGAGGATTGGATTATTCAAAAGAACCAACCAACTGGCCATTCTAATTTGTTGTGTATGTAGAGTATGTAGTTGTTATTTAAGTATTAAAACAATAAGTTACAAAAAATAAATAAAACCTTGATGGATATTGAATTGTCATGCGTGTAACCACAGTAGTAACACAAGATTTGTAGTCATCGATTACTGTACTACAAGTGAACACCACACCACACTACATTAACTTACAATTAATTTAATGTCAAAAAAAAAAAATCTCAACTAAAATACATTACTTATATAAAAAGAATAATAAAAATATAGGATACCTAAATAATACAAAAGAATTAAAAATCAATATTCCTCAACCCTTAACCTCTAAGATCTTTCACCTCTCAATCTTCTAGCTAATTGCATATCTTTCTTTTGGATGGTAACTCTCTTGGCGTGGATAGCACACAAGTTAGTATCTTCGAATAAACCAACCAAGTAAGCTTCAACAGCTTCTTGTAAAGCACCAATAGCAGAGGATTGAAATCTCAAATCAGTTTTGAAATCTTGAGCAATTTCTCTAACCAATCTTTGGAATGGTAATTTTCTAATCAATAATTCAGTAGATTTTTGGAATCTTCTAATTTCTCTCAAGGCAACGGTACCTGGCTTATATCTGTGAGGTTTCTTGACACCACCGGTAGATGGGGCGGATTTTCTAGCAGCTTTGGAAGCTAATTGTTTTCTTGGTGCTTTACCACCGGTAGATTTTCTAGCAGTTTGTTTAGTTCTAGCCATTTTTGGTTATAATAGTTATAGATAATAAAAAAAAAAAAAGAAAACTTCAAAAAAAAATTGAAACACTAGAAAGAGGAAATGTTGTATTTTTAAATAGTTTGTGTTGATCGAGTAATCCCTATCGTGTGTGTGTGTGTATGTTTTGCAATGAGATTTTAAAAATTTCATTTTGTGGTGTATAATTTTGTTTTAGTTTGCATGAAATTAGAAGAGAGAAAAATTTCAACACAACAGAGAGAGAAAATGCGTTCTGAGATTTGCAACAATAGACAAGAAAGAACGAAAAAAAAATGTCTTTAGTGCGACAATTTGTAGCAAGTCGTGGTATTAAAAATTGTTCTTTTGTCGCGAACAAAAGACAAAATAATTTCTCTCTCTCTCTCTCTCTCTCTCTCTCTCTCTCTCTCTTCTGATTTTTCTCTTGCTTAATAGTGCGCGCTTTAACTCGTGACTTTTGTAACCATAAACAATTTATTCTCTCTTTAATTCTCTCTTCTCTTGTCCTAATTATTAGTTACCATTTTAATCGTTCTCCTGTCATTCTCTCCTTCTTGTCTCTCTCTCTCTCTCTCTCTTTCTCTTTAACTTCTAAACTTTGTTTCACTTCACACGACTCTCTTTTTTTTTTATTTTTACTAATTAATTGATCACACAATTCAATCAAGGAGGGCGAGTTTAAAGAAAGTAAAATTTCATAAATAGGTCGTCTCATTTCCTTTTTTTGAGTTTTTTGCTTTCTTTTTTTTTTTTTTTGATATTTTGTTATCATAAACAATTTTTTGATTTTATCAACTAATTATCAACACATAATAAATTATATATAACAATGTCTGGAACTGGTAGAGGAAAAGGTGGTAAAGGTTTAGGAAAAGGTGGTGCCAAACGTCACAGAAAGATTTTGAGAGATAACATTCAAGGTATTACTAAACCAGCTATTAGAAGATTAGCTAGAAGAGGTGGTGTTAAACGTATTTCTGCTTTGATTTATGAAGAAGTTAGAGTTGTTTTGAAACAATTCTTGGAAAATGTTATCAGAGATGCTGTCACATATACCGAACACGCTAAAAGAAAGACCGTTACTTCTTTGGATGTCGTTTACGCTTTGAAGAGACAAGGTAGAACCTTGTATGGTTTCGGTGGTTAAACATGACTACTATTTTTGGGAGGTTATTCATTATAATATAATATTTATCAGAGTGTTTATTATATCCTTTTAGTTCGTATCTTTTATTGTATAGTATTAATTTTAACACGTTTTTCTAAAGTTTTTGAAATATCTTTCTGTTTTATTTTGTAAGTTGTAAAATAAAAAAAAATTAAAACATTTATTGTTACATAATATATAGTCATGATCTATGTATTGTTTGTTGTCATTAGTTATCGTCTGTTGCTGTTTCTTTTGGGTCAGATATAACAACTTTATCACCCACGGCTTTCGTCTCAATTAATTTAACAGTAATATCTTCTTTTAATACCCCATCATCTTGAGCAATCTTAACTATTTCTTGTACTTCCTTGGTTGAAAATTGACCATCTAAAGGTATTTTGCCTTCGGGTATTTCAAGTCCATCAAAATCTAAGTTTTTATTCTTGAGGCTTTCGTACAGAGGAAGTTCTGAACTTGGTGGTGGCTGTTTATCAATTAAAGTCTCGAGCTTTTCCTTTATTGATTCATTAACATCGTTTGTTTTCTCTTGTTGTTCGTCAGGTTGCGTATATATTGTTATTTTATCCATTTCTTAACTTCTGTTAGACTATATTGCAACTGTAATTACACTTGAATATACTTTTGCTTTTTATTTGTATATATACTGTATATATATATTTTTTTCTTTGTTGTGGTGGTACATACTGGGGCGGGGTGGGGGACAATAATAAACTTGCTTTATCCGCATGACGTCAGAATTCCCGTTTTTTTTAAAAATCAATCATTTTTCACTTCATTTCTTCATCTTTATCATTGTCTTGTTCTTTCTTAGCCAAGTCTCTAATACCATTCAAGAATCCATCGACACCTTCACCTTTATAATCATATTTTAAACTTTGTGACATCAAATACCCTGCGCCTGTATTACTTCTTAACAGTTCACTCAATTTTTGTTCACATTGTTGAAAGAATCCACTTCTTATAGCACGCATGATCTCTTCTTTAGTTGGATTAGCAGCAATAGATTCAGGAAGATATTCTCCATATAATTGTTTCAATTGATCAATGGATAATTTATCAAGGTGTGAATTAATGGTATCGATATCTAAAACTGAAGATATAGATGCAATTGGCATCTTAAATTCTGGTTTGCTATAATTTTCCCAAAATGTTAGTATCTACAACTTCAATTCAATCAAGAAAATTAAAAAAAAGTAAACTTAATACATGCATGTATATTTACAATAGCTTTTTCTTTTTTTGTTTTAATTTAAAAAAAAAAAAAGGAATAATAATAATAATAAAGATTATACTTACGCTGTAACAGGTTCTTCTTCTTTTGTTACCACTTCAGGTTCAACTTCTTCTTCTTCTTCTTCTTCACCAATACTTATCAATTCATTGATATCTTGAATGATCTTTTGGTCCTTTTCAGTCAATTTATCCAATTGATCTATATCTCCAACATCTTGTAACCAATATAAATATTTAGCACCAGAACTTAAAAATGTCAACGCAAATACACGTCCAGTATTACAAGATTTTATATGTTTAACAGTTACATCACCAGGTATTAATAAAAATTCATCTTTTCTATGGTTCCTGTAGTTGCTTGGGTCAGATCTTGTTTAGGTGTCCAAATAAAGTCCAAAAATCTGGTTCTTCAACACTTGGTTTTATTGATATAACTCCTTTGTATTGTAATGGTGTGCAACGATTTGTTTCTTCATCGTATTGGATTTTTCCAGCATGGAATTTCAAGGATTTAGGTGCTGTCATTGGTGATGTTGTTGTTGTTGTTGTTGTTTCTATTGTAGAAGAGTATATAAAACAAAAAAATGTTTCGTGCTTTGTAATAATATTGGTAGTGAAGTTTCGCCACTATTTACTCGTTATTGAACCTGAAAGAAAAAAAAAAAAAAAAAATTCAAGACGAAAGTGAGAGAAAGAGAGAAAAAAAATTATTTTGGAAATCTTGAATATTTCACACTACCAAAGAAATCACTCTACTTTGAGAGAGAGAACAACCTATTCATTACTTGTATATACTCCACATTTTCTACAACAATGGCATTCCCACCGGAAGATATATCAATTATTGTACAAGAAATAGCAACAATATTAAGATCAAGAAATCAAACATTATCCATATCCGAAGCTGCATGTGGTGGTTTAATCTCAGCATATTTAGTATCTGTTCCAGGAGCATCTGATTTTTATATTGGAGGAAAATTATTATACTCATTAAGAACAAGATTGAAACTTTCAGGATGGTCAGATACAGAAGTTAGTAATTATATGGGACCAAGTGAACAAGTGGCTTTAAAATTAGCAAGAACAACAAAATATGAATTAGGTTCAACTTATGTATTATCAGAAACAGGTTTTGCTGGTCCATCAACTGATTTACATTTAAGAAATGGAGATAATTCCGAATCTAATAAAGATGATGATAAACATAAGGATTCTGGAGTTGGTACCGTTTATATAGGTTTATCAGGTCCAAGTGGTGATGCTTCATCAAGTTTTCATACCGGTATCACCGATAGAAATGTAAATATGGCAGAATTTGCTAAATTGGGATTATCGTTTTTATTAGAACAATTAAAACAGGAGCAAAAAACGTAATGTATAGATATTTAGTTGCAATTTAAAAAAAATAAAATAAATAAATAATAATAATTTTGGTACCTTGATTTAGGTTTTATTTTTGTATTAATTTTGTAAAATTATATGAGGAAATGTTATATTGAGATTTGAGGAATAATTATTTCAACCTTCCATGATTTTTAAATATTGTCAATAACTCAACCTATATTCAATATAATATTACCAAACTCATTGGAATGGTCCCAGTAGAGTATTCGCTCATATTAACAACATAAAAGGTACAGTAATTTGACATGACGTGGGTATATATTAATTCTCCCATTAACAGAGACTAAATAAATACAAAAATCATGCCTTCAAAAAATTTATAAGACTATAAAAACCATTAAACCTAGGTATTTTACATAAGAAGAATCCATTGAACTTACCCTCTTGTTAATGAAAATTCATTTTGGGTGTCAAAATAAAGAAAGTTCAAAAATCAGTCACGTGACCAATTCTAGAAAATATAAGAAATCCAGGGGTAAATTTATGTGACGCGGTCGATATAATTATTTGTTTCAGGTGAAAATTAATTGAACATTTCGCACTCCTTGAAATTTGGTTCAACCGCATTTGTAGAAAACATACAAAAAAAAAAATGATTTGTGGATTTCCAATAATAACAAATACAACAGGAAAAATTTTCTTTTTAGTTGTTATTTTAATTTTTTTTTATAAACATTTGGAATTAATACAACAATCCCTTTTTCTCTCTCTTCTTAAATTAATTTTTATTTCATCATTATAAAGGGTGATATAATTAAAGAGATCAAAAATCTATTAGAATCTTGTTCATTTGATATTGTCAAATAATTCTCCTTAGAATTTTTCAATCTATTTTTTTTTTGTTTCTGTTATTACACGTCAAAAGAACAAAAAAAAAGTAAAATTTGGTCGTCAAAATCAAATAGAAGAAAAAAAAAAAACAACAAACTACAAAAAAAAAAAAAAGCAAAAGTCACCTAACACATTTTCAAAACCAAAACATACATTGAATTCACATCATAACTAACTAGAAGAAACATGACTACACTTGATTCTCCAGCAGCTGTTCCTCAAGATATCAAGATCATTAAAAAGTCTTGAATGGTTATGTTGGTTTTGCCAACTTGCCTAAACAATGGCATAGAAAATCCATTAGAAGAGGTTTCAGTTTGAATATAATGGCTATTGGTGAAAGTGGTTTAGGTAAAGCTACTTTGATTAATACATTATTTAATCGTGAAATAATAAACCTGAATCTTGCTGAATCAGATGAATTTGCTGAACCTGAAGAAGGAGAAGAAGAAGATGGAGATAGTTCTGTTAAGATTAAATCTACCCAAGCTGAAATTGAAGAAGATGGTGTTAAATTAAATATTAGTGTTATTACTGCTCCAGGATTTGGTGAATCTATTAATAATGTTGAATCATGGAAACCAATTGTTGACGAAATCAATAGTAGATTTGATTCATATTTAGAGGCTGAGTCAAGAATTAATAGAACCACTGTTGTTGATAACAGAGTTCACGCGTTCCTTTATTTTATTGAACCAACTGGTCATTCTTTAAGAGCTTTGGATATTGCTTTGATGAAACAAGTACATGAAAAAGTCAATTTAATTCCAGTTATTGCCAAGTCTGATACTTTGACTGATGAAGAAGTTTTAGAATTTAAACATAGAGTATTAGCTGATATTGGTTATCAAGAGATTAATATTTTTAAACCTACTGATTATGGATATGATGAAGAAGAATCTGCTGATACTAAGCTGATTGTAGAAAGTTTCCCATTTGCCGTAGTTGGATCAACAAATGAAGTACAAACATCAGATGGTAGAATTGTTAGAGGTAGAAAATATCCATGGGGTATTATTGAGGTTGATAATGAAAAACATAATGATTTTGTCAAATTACGTCAATTATTGATTAGAAACTTTTTAGAAGAATTGAAAGAACATACAGCCAATGTCCATTATGAGAATTATAGAACTGATAAATTGAAGAGAATGGGTATTGAACAAGATAATAGTGTATTTAGAGAATTTGATCCAGCTGCTAAACAAGAAGAAGAAAGAGCTTTACATGAAGCTAAATTGGCCAAGATGGAAGCAGAAATGAAACTGGTTTTCCAACAAAAAGTTAGTGAAAAGGAAAAGAAATTACAAAGATCTGAAGCTGATTTATTTGCTAGACATAAAGAAATGAAGGATAAATTAACTAAACAGATCAAATTATTGGAAGAAAAGAAGGCTCAATTAGAAAAACAAAAGTTGTTACCACATGAACCACCAACAGCACCAGCTCAACAAAAGACTCGTAAAGGATTCTTACGTTAAAGGTGAGAGGGGTCATTAAAATAAAGAAGAAAGAAAGGATTTATGGAGGTGTGTATATTTGAAGAATTTTGTATATTCTAATCAGTTCATTTGCTTGTATTTTTTTTATTTTTTTTTTTTTTTTTAAAAGTTACAGTAATTATTGAAAATGAAAATCTTGTTATAATTTGTACAGTTGATACTCTATGGTTACTTTAAGCGAATTAGTTAAAAAGAAAAGAAGTCCAGAATCATAGAAAGAGAAAGGAGGATGTGGGTTTGTATTACTTTTGAATGTGAAACATATTGTAAATAGGAATTCACGCGATAAAAGACCGAACTACTGTTAGTAATAGTGGTGGTGATGATAGAAATAAACATAGAGGAACGGTGGCTCAATCAATAATAATAATAATACAAACTACAGTACACTCAAAATAGAATTCCAGTAGAAAAGTAAAATATAAAAGACAAATGCTTACGTAATGGGACATGGATTAGTGTAGTACTAAATCACAAGACAATTAAATAATGTTGTATGTATGGAAGTTTCTATATATATTTTTTTTAATTTTTTGTATTATCAATTTAATAATAATGTAGCTGAAAAATCTCTTACGATTAAATTAAATTATAACAAATTGATTCTTTTATTGATATTGGATAGTTTAGATATTTCTCCCTGGGGGGGGGGGTTTATTATGTACAGAGTAATGTAATATACTATATGAATAAATTGAGTAAGTTTTGTTGTTTTAAATTGGTTGCTATGTAATTTTAGTTTTTACATGTATTATGATTTGGTAACATATTTGAAAAATTATGAAATTAGTCAAGAATGTGTACATTCTTGTACTATTACTATTACTATTACTATTACTATTACTATTACTATTACTATTACTCTTACTATTACTATTACTATTACAGTAATAATTGACATAGACAGCAAGCAATTTAAAAAAAAATAATCAGACGAAGAAAAAAAAAAAAAAATTAATCTCTAAATTTTTATTGTACACCTCATTTTTTTTTTCTTTCTCTTATCCTATTTATTAATTCAACATAATTGCTTCAAGGGTTTTCTCTTTTTTTTGATTAATTTTTTATCTTTAATTTATCTCTTGTTCATTAATTAATATCAATTAAATCATGTCTGATGAAAAGAAAGCACCAGTTAAATCTGGTTTCGCAATTGATCAAGATAAATTACTCAAAACTGTTCAATCTTTACAATTTACTTGGTTTGTGGGTAATGTACTTACATTATTAGGTTTTTTCATATATACATTATCATATTTCAAAGTTTTACCAGATTTAGGATGGATTTGGTATTTGATTTCATTACTTGGTGCTATTATTTCTTTTGGTATCTTACTTGTTCAATTTGTTCAAAAATATGGATTTAAAGTTCCACTTTTGATTAAAGATGATAATTTTCATTATTTCTTATTAGCATCATTTTTAATTGGTTTAAGATGTTATTCATGGATTACTTTGGTTCCTTTTGCTATTTTTTCTACTTTCCATGTTTTGAATTATGCTAATACTCATTTATTACCAATTGCAGGTTTAGAAAATAACCCAATTTCCAAACATGTTTCTGATTTCATCAATAAAAATAACCTTGCTTCAATTCAAATTGCTTGTGGTATTGAATTAGTATCTGTTATTTGGTTATTCCTTAGAATGATCACTTTTAGAAAAAGATCATTAACTCCATTTTTGGTTTATCTTTTTTTCTTAAAGAAAAGAAGTGAAGTTTCACCATTCACTAGAAAATATTTTGAACAATTGGGTGATCAAATTGGTTCTGTTGTTTCTATGATCAATAATCCAATTGCTACTGAAATTTGGGGTCATGTTAAAACAGCTTTTAGAACAATTGATCTGTTCAAATTGGTCCATGATCGTACCAAAGATGATGATAAGGCCAAATGAATTGGTGCCCCAATAGAGGAGGCTAAAAAAGAGGTTCAAAAGGAAGAAAAGAAAGAAGAAAAGAAAGAAGAGAAGAAAGAAGAACATAAAGAAGAACATAAAGAAGAAATAAAAACTGATGTTGCATCAATTAAACCTGCCCCAAAAGAAGATCATCATGATGATACTAAGTCAATTAAATCATCTACAAAATCAACTAAAGAAGAAAAAGCTCATAAAGCAGCCTCAATACATTCAGCTGCACCATCAGCAAAATCATCAGCTACTTCTGTGAAATCCACTTCAAAAGTTGTAAAAAAAGGTGGCAGAATTAAAAGACTTAGAAAAGTTATTAAAGAAGGTATTGAAGAATTCCATTGATATGATTGACTTTTTGTTATTACTTTATGTATTCTCCGCTTCCCCCTCCCCCCTTTTGTTTATCCATATTTTTTTAGATTATTTTTATCCCACCTGTTTTATTTCATTTTACTCCCCTCTGTTGTCGTTATTTTTTTAAATTGATTTTATTTACTTTGTTAAACAGAATCACTTTGGGATACTATTTCTCAGTTAGTAGTCTTATCGTGTTGTGTGTACTTTTCTATAATTTTGTCATATATTCAATATAAATGTATCATAGGAAGGGTTGTGTTTTTACCTTATATTTTTGTTATTGTATTGTATGTATTCTTTTTACTATTTTGCAGTATTAGGAAGTTAGACACTTAACAAGGAAAAAAATTTCATAAAGCGAAAGAAAAAAAAAATAGTAACAAAAAATGTAACGAATTTTCCCACGGTCCAACACAAGCCTCCCCAGTACCAGTACCAGTACCAATACTAATACCAATACCAACAGCAGTTTCTGTTCAAGTTCATGACATCCAAACTACTAGTTCCATATACCAACATATTTCCACGTCTGAGAAAATATAAACTTTTATTGTATATTATAACATGTTTACTTTTGTTAATAATAACAATTTCTGGATATTTATATACTATTCCATTATATACCGATGAACAAAAAAAATGTGATATGGTATGGATGTGGCCGTCATATGCTCGATTAACTGCATTTGATGAAACTCATAGTAAATTTTCTTCACGTTATGGATTATATTTATATCGAGAACAAGGTAAAGATCGAGAACCTAATGAGAATGAAGATCATGAAGGTTTTAAATCACTTTTAACTGGGATTCCTGTATTATTTATTCATGGAAATGCTGGAAGTTATGAACAAATTAGATCAATTGCTGCAAGATGTTCAGAAATGTATTATGATGATAATAATAATGGAAATATTAAAGAAAAATATCCTAAAGTTAGAAATATTGATTTTTTTACAACTGATTTTAATGAAGAATTGAGTGCATTTTATGGAATGTCAAATCAAGTTGAATATGTTACTGATGCAATTAAATTCATATCTGATTTATATCCTGATAATCCAAATAAAAATATTATTTTAATTGGTCATTCAATGGGTGGATTAGTTGCTAAAATAGCTGCTGCTAGAAATGAAGGACTTGTGAATACAATAATAACATTATCAACTCCTCATTCTGATCCATTTCCATGGTTACTGAAAACTTCAGATTTTAATGATGAAGTAGGTATGATATCAATTTATTCCCTGACGGATTTAATGATTCCTCCTCTGGTAATACAACCAATTAGAAAATATGATCATTATTTTACCATTGATGCTGCTGCTTTATTGGGTATTCCAATAGATCATCAAAGTATTGTTTGGTGTGGACAATTAAGAGAAAAAATTTCTGAAGCATTAATGGGAATTAGTGGACTTGTTACTTTACAAGATAGAATGAAAGTATTTAAAGAAGTATTTTCTGGAGAGATTGGTCCAGTACCTATTTATGGAATAGCATATTATAAGTTACGTATCATGCAAAGTTGGGTACAAGTATTAAAATTGATGATTTTTTGTTTAAAATGGATGTTTATATTATTAATACTTATTCAATTACGTAAGATTTATAGAAAATTTACATAGAATAATGATAACAATTTTTTTTTGCAAAAACAAATTCAATAGTAAAAAGAAAATAGTCATAATTTCAAAATAAGAACACTAATGTACAATTTTTCTCAATAAAATAATAGACGACCTATATTAATATACAAAATAAAACAAAATAATGAAGAAGAAATAAACCAATCTTGTTATAAAACACTATCTCACATCTAGTTAGAAGCAGAAGAGTATTTGGTAACAGCTCTAGTACCTTCAGAAACAGCATGTTTAGCCAATTCACCTGGCAAGATCAATCTGACAGCAGTTTGAATTTCTCTAGCAGAAATGGTAGATTTCTTGTTGTAAGCAGCCAATTTAGAAGCTTCAGAAGCAATTCTTTCAAAGATATCATTGACAAATGAGTTCATGATAGACATAGCTTTTTGGGAGATACCAGTATCTGGGTGAGTTTGTTTCAAGACTTTGTAAATGTATGAGGAGTAAGTTTCTTTTCTAGCTTTAGTTCTCTTTTTACCACCTTCAGTAGAAGCGGTCTTTTTAGCGGCTGGTTTCTTTTCAGCTGGAGCTTTAGAAGCTGGTTTCTTTTCTGCTTTTGGAGCCATTGTTATAAGTTATTTGATATGATTAATTAAATAATAAAAAAAAAGGGATATAGAAAGAAAGAAGAAAAAAAAGAAGTAACAAGTTGATAGAATTTTTTTTTGAATTGGATGGCGGAATCACAATCTATTTAAGTGATTCTTTTTTTTTTTCTTTGAACATCCTTGTTTTTGAATGGTTCGTGGTTTTAGTGTTTTTGTTTTTATTTTTTCCTCACCTGTCACGTGTATATTATTGTTTTTTTCTCTTGTTCTTGTTCTTCTCTCTCTTTTCTCTCTCTTCTCTTTCTCTTTCTCTCTCTCTTCTCTTTCTCTCTCTCCTCTCTCCTCTCTCTCTCTCTTGTACCGCGCGCGCCCCTTCACTCGCGATTTACCACGAGAAAATCTTTTTTTTTCTCCTTTGGTGTGCACCGCAATTTCGTTTTCATTCTTACAGTACAGTAGTACCAAGGGAGAATGAGAGAAGAGAGAGAGAGAGAGAAAAAAAATTAATATGACCTAAGCAAATCTGAGAACGAGAAAGAAGAACTCAGTACCAACAAATTTAAAAATCGTGGCAAACACAAACATTGTAAAAGCAAGAAAGACAACTACAAACAAAACAAGGAAAAAAAAATCATTTGTTTTTAAATAGACATAAATTCCCCTTCTTTCATTTCAAAATCTAAATTTTTTTTTTTTATTTCTCTTCTTTTTTTCTTCTTGTTATTCAATTAATTAACTTATAAACATATCATATATATAAAATGTCAGGTGGTAAAGGAAAAGCCGGTTCTTCAGAAAAAGCCTCAACTTCTAGATCAGCTAAAGCTGGTTTGACTTTCCCAGTCGGTAGAGTCCACAGATTATTAAGAAAAGGTAACTATGCTCAAAGAATTGGTTCTGGTGCTCCAGTTTACTTAACTTCTGTTTTGGAATATTTAGCTGCCGAAATTTTGGAATTGGCTGGTAACGCTGCTAGAGATAACAAAAAATCTAGAATTATCCCAAGACATTTACAATTGGCCATCAGAAATGACGAAGAATTGAACAAATTATTAGGTGATGTTACCATTGCTCAAGGTGGTGTCTTGCCAAACATTCACCAATCCTTGTTGCCAGCTAAGAAAGCTAAAGCCGGTGCTGCTTCTCAAGAATTGTAATCTGGGATAAGTTTTCAATTTTTTTGGGTGTTTTGTTTCTCCAAGGTCTTTATTGTATTTTTAGCTTAAATTCTTTATTTCTTAGTTCAATTGTTTGCAGGTTAAATTCTTTTTTGTATGTAAACTAGTGTATATTATTATAATTAAACGATTTAGTATTTTATTTGTCAATACCTTTTCTATATCTAGTGGTTTTTATTTTATTTTATTTTTGCAGTCTTGTGATGTGGTTATATATTGTATAGGTTTAATCCAATTAGGCACAGAAAAAAAAATTGTTGAACTGTATCTTGATTTATGATTTATGTTTTTTTTTTTTTTTTTTTTTTTTTGATAAAGCACCACCCCACGAAATACTATTCTCTAAGAGTTAATTTGATACAAATTCAAATGCAATGAAGTTAGTATTTATTGATAGTAATCCATTGATAGTAAAATGTTGGACACGTCATTATCAAGTATTATCGACAATATTTAAGACATATAATTTTCGTCATCGTGAAGATTTAAAGTTTCGATTTCATAATCATTCGATAGAACACATGGTGTTAAATTTTAAATTCAATTCTGGTAAAACTACTATTGTAACACCGGCAAATTCATTAAGTTATATGGGTGGTGGATTTGATTTATATTTACTTGAGGCAATGTTATTGGGGACAAAATTAACTTATAAACATTTAGAAAATATTATTCAAACATATCAACTACTGAAATATCAAGGGTATTTGGTAACAAATCAAATTTATAAAATAAATTTATTAGACTTACCTGGTTTTGATTATAAATCAACTTTGATATATAGGAATTGGAATTTATTAGAATTAATTGAAATACCTACCATGATAGTTCCTGAGAAAATCCATTCAATTTCTCATTTATTTGATGCAATATGGAATTTGATGCATAATATTGATCCAAATGCAATAGATACTTTGATATTACCAGGAATTGGAACAGGATATGGGAATCTTAATGAATATGAGTCAACAAAGATAATGTTATTTGCCATATTTTTGTATAATATTTCATTCGGTAAGAATCCTAAACGATTTGATCATTTAAAAAAATCCTTATTGATATTATTCTTTTTTAATAAAGATTATAGAAAGTTAAGAAACCCATCAGATGTTGAAGAATTGGAAAAACATGTGATTAGTGAGTATGGGAAAAACATTCAATTTGAAGAAAATAAAGTGATGGAATTAGATGAAGTGTTTAAGTGTATTCAATGGTAGACATTTAATATAAACATTATAGATGATAGTACATTGTAAACAAGAATTTTTATCCATTAGCTTGCCAAGAGTAAATAATCTGAGAAAAGGTTGCAAACCAAATCAAACCAAAAAGCAGAATAAACTCCTATACCATGATAAATATCACAATTTGATTTGTCAATATTATGTATTACAAGTGTAGGCTATGCTAGCACACTCGGCATAGTAGATTGTGTAGCAACTTTACTGCTTGAATACTGGATTTTTGTACCACATGAAATTTCATTTCTCGTTTTTTTTTTTTTTGTTGATAACGATTAAGGGGCATATACATGTGTTACTTGTCACAAAACACAGAAAAATAATAAAAACGGATTGTAAAAAAAAAAAGAAGAATATTAACCCTTCTAGCCACTTTAACTTTCTTTTTTTCTTTTTTTTTTATCTGTCAAATTTAATAAAGTTAATTCCAATGTCAAAGAATATTGAAGTATCATATACATTAGGGTTTATTCGCTGTAATGATAACAACAAGATATTGCTTTTAAACAGAAACAAACCACCATGGATGGGGTTATATAACGGAATAGGCGGGAAAATTCAACCAAATGAAACACCTTTAGAATGTATGATAAGAGAAGCTAATGAAGAAACAGGGTTAAGTTTAACTCATTTTACTAATAGAGGTGTATTAACATGGGAGGTTAATTATAGTGAGAATGTAACTCCTCAACAACCTACAACTGGTGGATTATATTTATTTACAGCCGATATATCATTATCACAATATGAAAATTATAGAACACCAATGGTTTACAACCATGAAGGAATATTGGATTGGAAAGATTGGGTATGGATTATGCATGCTAATAATCTTGGTGTGGTTGATAATGTTAAAATTATTTTACAATATTTATTTGGCAGCAAAGAAGAGGATTTGTTTATAGTCAAGTATAATGATTATAATTTGATTAGCTGTGATCACTATCCTGATAAAAATCCATTATGTAAAAAAACCACTTGATGTATGAAACCATTGTAATAATTATGTATTTTTAAAGTTAAATCTGTAAAACTATAATCAATATTATTTTTTTTTTTTTTTAATAACTAAATTTAGTCAATACGTGGAGCAACATCCTTAGCATGGTAAGGTTCATCAAGGTACTTGATGTCATCTTCAGTCAAGTTAACTTTATAAATTCCAACTAATTCTTCAGCTTGAGGAAGTTTGGAGACACCAGCAATTGGAGTTACACCTTTTGCAATACACCAAGCCAAAGAAACTTGCATCATAGAAGCATTATACTTGATACTTAATTCTTCAACTCTATTAATGATAGTCTTATCTGATTCACTAACATTACCCAAACCAAAGATAGAACACCATTCTTTGTTGGCAAAGAATTGTTGATTCTTCTCAGAATCAAATGGACGACACAAAACACCACCAGCATTTGGAGACCAAGGAATTAAACCAATACCATTGTTTTTACAATAATCATTTAATTCACGATCATCTTCACGATAAACCAAGGAGTAATGACTTTGCATGGAAATAAATTTATGCCAATGATTTTGTTTAGCAATGTTTTGTAATTCAATAAATTCCCAAGTTTTCATAGAAGAAGCACCAATATATCTTGTTAAACCTTGTTCAACAACATCATTTAATGCACGCATAATTTCTTCTTTTGGCACTTCATGATCTAAACGATGGATTTGTAAAACATCGATATAAGTTCCCAATCTTTTGACAGAATCTTCAGCAGCTGCCAAAATATGCTTTCTACTCAAACCTTTAGCATTCATATAATCAACAGGATCAGCTTCATCCATTACCCCCATTCCTTCTTTAACAGGGAAATAACATTTAGTCAAAATAACAATTCTTTCACGAGGAATGTTGTATTTTTTAATAAATAAACCTAATAATTCTTCAGATTTACCACCAGAATAAGCATCGGCAGTATCAAATGTACGGAAATTATTATCGTAACAAAATTTTAAAATTTTTAAACATTCATCAATATCACCATTAAACCCCATCCAGTCTGAACCTAATCTCATAACACCAATTGCAACAGTGTTGACTTTCAAACCAGAGTCACCTAATCTGGTAACGAATTTTGATTTATCAATTGAAGACATTTTTAAAATTGAAGTTAATTGTTTTTCTTTATTTCTAAATTTGATATGTGTTTTGTTTTGAAAAAATTGAAATATAACTTCAAGATTGAAAAGTATCTCCCCCCCTTATTTATAGTTTTTTATCTTTTCAGTTTCCTCCGATTAGTGATGACATTCATCGATAATAGGAGCTGCAAATAATTCTATACAATCGAACCGGAGTACTGTATATAAAATTATAGGGAGGGAGGGAATATCATTGTGCAGCAAAAGGGGTAAAAAAAAAAAGAAATCAACTCCAAAGGTGCGGAAAGCGGGAAATATCAAATTTCAATATAGACAGATTATCTAAAGGATCTAGAATCAAATTATATTATTATTGTTAAACCTTTCAATAAGTTAGATAGTACTATTAAACATGCTAATGTATAGTATGACATGCTCTAGATCATCTGACTGAAAAGAGTTCAGACTCTTATGGGTTTGTAGTGGCATCCGCTCATATTACCCGCTTTTCGGTGTACTGTTAGTACCCGCACTTTTACTTCTATCTACTGTACCTACCATTTTCAATATCATGTCTTCCTACCTTACGCTCTCGTAGATATCACTTCTACTAACCTAGCAATCAACAAGTATTGTCTATTTTTCTGTGGGATACGTTTAGAAAAGTGACTACATAGATCTTATACTAATCATCTTCTTCCTGATCGGATAGCTATAATAATAATCATATAAATATTAGCCAATCTTCAACATTATGTTACTAGTCACTTTTTTCACTATATACTACAGTAAATAGAAAGTTTAACTATAATCACATAGCCTCTTTTCAAGTCATAGTCCTTTTGCTGGTATTCCTAAAGTTAAAACATTTGTAACAATGATCACTATATTAGCTTAGTTTTCTTGGTTAGTCGTGTATTGATGAGAGAAATGGTATTGATATTGATGAGAGAAATGGTATTGATATGGAAAATAATTTGATATCACCTATACATACATAACAAATATCATCTCTACCAAGGGTTCTTAATAGATTAATCTTAGTAGAAGACAGAATTATATAATGTGTACTGTATGTACATGTAGGCGAATGTTACCATGGAAAGGAAACCCCATACAGTAAATAAAAATGAAAAGTCGTGAGATTACCATAATCTAAACAAATATGGTCAGATTGATGAAATTAACTTTCCTTGATTGACGAAAGTCAACCACCTATCCCTTTAAAATTAATCAACACTTTTTAAACTAATATTCCTACTTGTTTTTTTTTTATCTTCCTTTTTCTTTTTTTTAATTCTATTTTGTTGAACTATCATTAAATATTCAATCATGTCAAGAGCAAAGGAGAAAAAAGCAGGAAACCAGTCTGAACAGACTATAGACTTTGACAAGTTTTTCATTTCCTTAGTCAATCTGCCTCCTAAAGTTATTAAATGTATCTTATCGTACATAAGAAGAGATTGTTTAGTATTATTCTTAGAATGTAATGCTTTGGTACAATTTATCTTGCCTTACATTGAAAAACACGTTGAAATCGTACTTAATCGTAAAGAAATTTCTGGTCCATTGGTTTGGAGAACATTTGATAGTGTAATCCTGAATATTTGTTTGCTGATAAAGGAGGTAAATGAGATTATAAAGAAATATAACATTTTTCCAAATGAAGCAACTATTTGTTTAGCAGAGCATGTTGTAGCAATGATTGAAGAGGACAAAAATAATGAAGAAGGGCAAGAAACTAATGCTGCAAATACTCGTAACCGCCGTTTACGTTATGATCAAGAGACATATAATCGTTTGTACCAAGAAAAACTTACCAAATGGTGTTTGAATAACCAGGAATTATTAAGAAAAATTAAGAAATGGAACATTGAAGATGAAATATACCAAGGGAATGGTGCTGGCATACTTACAAAGATTACTCAGTACATGAATTTAAAATCAATTAAAATTCAATTTTTAGAATATGATGATGAATTGGATAAGGAGACTTGTATACAAATTATGAACAATATCCCTGATTCAATCTTTGAAATTCGTATTCTGATGGATGATGAATTGAAAAATTTTAATTTTCTCAAGTATTCATCTTTAAAGAAATTGGAAGTTCCAATCACTTCTCATAATCAAATCAATTTACTTCCATCTACCCTTGAATCATTGGGCGTTTATATTCCTAGAAGAGGTATTGAAGTCACTTTTGACGCTGATGACAAAGTTCCACCTAATTTAGAGAATTTTGTCGTGTCTGTTGGATTTGGTTTTCATGGTCTTGGAATGCTTATTCAACAAATGAAGAAATTGAAATCATTTAAAATAAGATTTGCTGGAGAAATTGATAATCTCAAATCTTTGTGTTTACCTGATTCAGATATCACTAGTTTGATCTTTGAGTCATGTGAGTTTAATGATTATGAATTAATAAGAAAGTATAAAAATTTAAAAACATTAAGTATCCTTCGTTCAGATTTTCCTCAGGGATTATTTGTATCAGAATTAGATTTCCCCCATTTAAGAACGTTTGAGTACCTGCCAAATACTTTGATTTACTACAACTTTAGGTTTGGCACACCACCAGAATCAGAGAATTCAAGTACCATATTGAATGATAAAGTAATTTTCCCACCAAATTTGAGAAATATTTCAATTGAAGGAGACATAACTATTGATAATTGGGTACCACCTAAGGATTTACTTGTATTGAGCTTAACCCAATCAAGATTCCCCAAAGGTATAAAATTTAAGCTTCCAGATACATTGATTTTATTACAAATTACTGGTTCAACTCTTAAAAGTTTGAATAATTTTCATTTTCCTAAAAGATTAAAATTACTTAATATGTCTGGTAATAGGTTTTTAAAATCAATGAAGAATACCAATTTAAAACATCTTGAGGAATTATTTGGTGTTGAATTTCTGAATACTGCAATTACTGAATCAGATAGACCAAACAATCAGATTCAATACAAGTTCAATAATTTTACATCACCGAAGAATGAGAATGATCGCTACAACTTTGGATATTAGTATTGGATGATATATACAAATATTTAGCATGATGGTTATGCATTGAACAAGCAAATAATATATATCAGTGAAATGAAACAGCTAATACATATGTTTTTCTTCCTATTGGTTCACGAAATGGTTCTTCTCAACCATAAGGATACAATCGTGTTTTGTCTCTATGTAGATCTATTAGATTTCTCGATAGTGAAATAAAAAAAAACTTCAAACTACAGTATGTCGATAATGATAAATCAACTCTATTCTTTACCCAATTTACATAGACTGTACATACAACAAGGACAAACGATGTTCGATAGTCTCTTCTTTTTTATTGTCTCTTTTTCTTCTAATTAGTATACAAGTATGCTTTTCCATCGGCACCAGCAGCAAAGATCCATGGTTGTTTTGGATGCCAGACCAAATCCAAGACCCAATTACCCATTGTAAGTTTCTTCAATGGAACAATCAATGGATTAGCATCATCATAAACTGAATTATGGAAAATATGAATAGTACCATCATCTGAACCAGTAGCAAATAAAGGTAATTGACCTTTATGATATACAACTGATCTAATTGCCATATCATGATATCTAAGTTTCTTAAATGGAGTTTGTGATAATTCCAAATCAAAATATGTAACTCTTTTATCATAAGAACCAGCAATTAAATTATCACCACGTGGATGAATATCAATTGTAGATAATAATCTAACCCCCGGCATTAATTTCTTTAATAAAACTTGTTGAGCCAAATCATAAATTTTAATTTGACGTTGAGATGAAACAAATAATTGTGGTTTGAAAGGATGGAATTTAGCATCCATTATAATACCTTTAGATTTTCTAAATGGTGATTGTGAAATATGTTTTGAAACTTGATGGATTAAAACAGCAGTATTATGACTATCAGGAGAAACAGTAACAAAATAATCACCTTTTCTATGCCATGATATTTTCTTAACGGTTTTACGACATTGGATGACGGCAGATACTCCCATAGCTGTTTGTTCACTATTTGGAGGGAACCATTTGGCAACTTCTTTCTTTGGTTCAATGGTTTTAGAATCTTCTTCTACTTCATCAAGGTCTTCAGCACCATCTTCATTTTCTCCAGGAATTTTAAGATCCTTCTTTTTGTTACCAAAAGTATCATAACCCCAACCACTTTCAATTCTTAATTTACCAATATTTTCAATATCGAATCCGAAAATTGGTGGAACAATTAAATAAATATGTTCACCAGCACATACAGCTAATATACCAGTAGTTGAATCTGGATTCCATTCCAAACTTTCAATATGATCTTCAGTATTAATTTCAGTATTTATTATTTGTGCTTTGTAAACTTGTCTTCCGGTTAAAACTTCCCAGATTCTAACACTACCATCATCAGAACCAGTAGCCAACCATAAACCTTGAGGATCAATAGAAATAGTTCTGATTTTACCAGTATGACCTTCATAAACAGTAGAACAACGGATAGGAAATGGTCTCAAATCTTTTGGAGATGGTAAATCAGGAATCAAACTATCAGGATCAATGTTCAATTTATTATGACGTACTCTTGGTGCCAAATACAAGTCCAAAGATCTTTCAAATCTTTCTCTAACAGATTCTTGATAACCTGGAACTTGTCTTAAAGATTTGAATTTTTGTGGTAAAAAGTTTCTTTCTCTATCAACAGGAGCTTCTTCTAACCATTTAGCTTTTTCTTCTTCAGTTAAAAGATATTCTTCTGGTGGGTTATAACTTTCTTCATTTGTTGGTGGTGGTAATTTAGGAGCCCTTAAAGTCATGATATGATCAGGAACTTCAACTTCATCTTGCCAAAGATCAAAATTAAATTGATCTTCATCCAATTTTTCTTTTACTTGATCAGGAGGTATAATTCTTCCTTCTCTAATCGCTTTAACAATCTTCATAACTCTCTTGGCTTCATGTTTAGAAGGAACAAATCTTCTTTTTGGTTCAGGAACAGCAGTAACTGGCATGATTTCTTCATCTTTAGTAAACCAATCAATCAATGGTTCATATGGATCAATATTTGAATCAACATTTTCATTAGCACGAATTTTTCTAATTAATTCTAATTCTTCAGATGTTAATTTTAATGAAGTACCAGTATTTTGATCCAATAACCCAGTCCAACCTTCTGGTAAATCAATAGATTCCAATAATGAATCCAAAGCTGAACCTCTTGCTGGTCTCATAATTCTCTTACCATTTATATCATACCCAATATGTGGCATTTCATCATAGGCAGAAAATGGAATATTACCAATGGTATTGAAATTTTCCTTATCACTATCATCACTATCATATGTAGGTTCAATTTCTGGTTTTAAAATTCTAGTAGAACCATCTGAAAATTTGGTAATAGTAGTATTTGGATCAGAAACAGATAATGATTTAATATTAATTCCTGATATATCATCTTTTGGTTCATCAGAAAATTCTTCAGAATCATAATCACTTGGGTCTTCTTCTTCTCCCAATAATTGGTTTAATTCTTCTTCAGAATCAGCTAAACTTGCTTCTTCATCAACTTCTTCATCTTCTTCTTTATTATCACTATCTTTTTCTTCTTTATTATCTTCTTCATCTTCCTCTTCATCGTCGTCTTCATCGGCATCAATTAAACCTTGTACGTTAATTTCGTCTTCAGACTCAGATTCTTCTTCTTCTTCTTCAACTGGCTTTCTCTTCTTCAGTATAACCTTCTCATTCTTCTTCTCCACAACAGGAGATTTCTTAATCCCATTTTTAGCCATGATTGGTTGTATTATTGTAGGTTAAAATGTTGATATCAATGAATTTAAAAGAGAAAAAAAAAAAAAAAATTCAAATCTCATCTCAGCTTTACAAATAATTTTTTTTTTTTTTCAGGTTCAAATATGGGTGTAAGATATTTTTTTTTTTTGTTTGTTTGTTTGTTTGTCCAGAGCTTCTCATAATCTACACATAATCAACTCCATAATCCACAAGCAACAACAATGAATACAGTGAAACAAATTAATCAAATAAATCAAAAGGAACTAAATTCAAACACACCATACAAATCATCATGGCATTATGATTATCGAGATACAAACTATATTTACATTGGAAATATTCCCTTTAATTTAATGGAAGAAGATATTATAATTATATTTAGTCAATATGGAATACCAACACATATAAATTTGATTAAAGATAAAGAAACTGGGAAACATCGAGGATTTGGATTTTTAAAATATGCAAATTTTAAAAGTTGTATTTTAGCAATTGATAACTTTAATGGTATAAAATTAGGAGATCGAATATTAAGAGTAGATCATAATTATTATAAATTACGTGGAGATGAAAAAGAGGATGATTATTTGATTAATTATGATCAGGTACGAAAAGAAATAGAAGAGAAAGAACATAAAAAAGACGTCAAGATGATTGAACAAAATAAAGAAAGCATCAATCAAGAGAATGTTGACGAAGAAGATGATGAATTGAAAGACCCTATGGCTGATTTCCTAAACAAAAAGGAAGAAAAGAACAATGAGACTAATTCTAAGGATAATGACGGTGATAATGATGAGTTTAAGGATCCAATGGAACAATTCATTAAAGATAAAAAAGAAAAACATCATAAACATAGATCACATAGACACCGATCTCATCGTCATAGTAGGTCAAAAGATCGTAGAAGAAGTCGTAGTCCTAAACGCTAGATAAATATTATGTGTAATTTTTTTAATGTCTATTTAGTTCTTCTTAATACTATGATCAACGTAATATTTGACAAATTTGTTTTTAGAATCAATATCCAAGTCACTACTAACAGAAGCCAAGGAGTTCAATTCAAATGAGTTTCTAATCTTTGGTAAATTAAAACTATCAAACTTGTAGATTTTAGCACGAAGGTTCTTTCTGTTAATACTTGTGATCAATTCAAAAAAGTATTGCAATTTTCCAATATTTGGGATTGGTAATGTGAAATAACTTGGACTTATTTTCAATACCAAGGATTTGATAGTAAAATCTTCAAAAGAAAATTTTGGATTTAATTTGACAAATGGCAAAATGGCTTTGTTATTTGATGGTGTTCCTTCTAATAATAAGAATACAATCTTCTTTTTAAACTTGGAGATATCATCAACTTTAGAACCAACAGCAAAGGCAAATGTACTATCGGATAATGAAGATGGAGAATATTGGTATAAGTCACCACTTTTATCTGGAACTAATATGACAATGTTTGAAGTACCACTTAATAATGCAAAGAAATATCCATCCATTGGACTAATATAATTAGCAACTATCAAATCACCCTTTTTTGGCTTGTAGGTAGCCAATTGATCCAGTTGTGACCTTTTAATTCCATCCACAGAGTATTCAATTGTAGTGAATCCAAAAAGGACTGAAAAGACAAAACTTAATATAGATGTAAAACCAGTGATTGTGTACAAGATTGCAGCAATAATGAAAAATGGTAACTTAAGAAAGAATAATGGTAATTTATAGAAAATCGACGCAAGAATATTCTTCTTGAAAGTAGGCAATGTCTGAGGCATAAAAGGGGAGATCCCTGTTCCTCTATCTCTCCAACCGGAAAACTTTTCCATAGCTAGTTTGTTGTCTTGAAAGGTTTATATTAAACTTTGGTCTTTGATGAAGGAAAGAATTTTTTTTTTTTTCCTGTTGTCAAATTTCCTGTGGTTGAGGATCCGATACTGTCGTGAAATTTCATACGACAAAAATTTTTGACAATTGTATTATTTATAATTCATAGTAAACATAAGCAAATAAATATGTCCCAATGCAAAAGAACTATCAAGGAAGGTTCGGAATCGATACATTCTAGAATAATATTAGAAATGTAAAATGAAACAAGATAACCGACATGAGATCAATGGAAAACAAAAGTATTAAAAGAAAAAGATAAAGAAGTTAAATCTATAATGTTTTTCAAATTTTAATTCAGATCAATTTAAAGAAAAAAAAAAAAAGGTATTTATAGAGTATAAACTTGTACTGTACTGTACTGTACCGTACATGTACAGTACATTTGTATTTCATGTAAGGGAATAACTTTTCAATAGATCTGAATAAAAAAAAAAATATTAAATCCCCTTCATTCATGCACACGTGACACAATTTGCACCACGTTGCCTAAATTGTACTACTAGGGTTGCGGTTTCTTTTCTTTATTTATGATTATCTCTTACATAGAAAAACTCCACTTTCATTAGGGGTAGCAAACTTTTTATATGCATCATTGCCATCGTACGATTCACATCATTGATTTAGAGAAATACCAATCATAGATGATTCAATTTCAATCATCCATCCGTACTTACAGCTAGATAGAATGTCAAATGTCGAATGTCGAATGATTAAAAGTGGCGTTATCCATTCTATTAACTCTATTGTTATATAGAAAGAGAAAACTGTCCAACCATTGAAAAGATTGGAAATGTTTTGATTTTGGCTCTTTTCCCCACGCGTTCATCTTCACAACCTTACAGCAACTCAAAAAATAATAAAAAAAAAACAAGAAAATCGATGTGACCAAATAAAACTGTCCGCGGTTTTTAACACCAAAGGAGTTTAATGCTCATGTAATGTGGTGGAGGAGGAAAGAATGAGGGGGGGGGGAGAAGACTGAACTAAAATATTTGGTGTTAGTTTCTAAACTGCGATTTAATAAATTATTCATAATAATCAATTATAAATAATTGTATTATGTCTTTAATTGTACCATGTGAGTTCTAAACTGTGGTTGGACAGAATTGTTCGTGTCGCCGAGCCAAAGAATACCGTAGAATAAACAGAAAAATAAAAAAAATAAAAATAATTACACTGTACTGTAAAAAATTTCCCTCAGTGTACGATGATGCATGCTGCAATAATCTTAGATTTCGCAAATCATACAGTACGGTACTGTACTATCTTTTTTTTTTTTTTTTTGTTTTGTATGAGAGTCAATAAAAAAAAAAGTTAACCAACCAAAAGAAAAAAATCCCCAACGTTTTCTCTCTTTAACAATGAAAAAAAAAAAAAATGTCATTCAGTCGATTCCCACTCTTTTTTTTTTTTTCCTCTTTATAACTCTTCTTCTTTCTTGAATTTGTTCATTTTTTTTTTTTTTTTGGTTCTTTTCAATTCAATTCCTTTTTATTTTAAGAATTAACACCAATTGACCTTCATAATGGCTCCATCTGCTTACTCCGACTTAGCTAAAGCTGCTAACGATTTGATCAACAAAGATTTCTACCACTTGTCAACCGCTTCTGTTGATGTTAAAACTGTGGCACCAAACGGTGTTACCTTCACTGTTAAAGGTAAAACCGCTAAAGATGACACCATTGCCGCTTCCGTTGATGCTAAATACTTGGACAAAGCCACTGGTTTGACTTTGACTCAAGGTTGGAACAACGCTAATGCTTTAACCACCAAGATCGAATTGTCTGAATTGTTGACTCCAGGCTTGAAAGGTGAATTGGACACTTCTGTTGTTCCAAACGGTACCAGAAATGCCAAATTGAACTTCTTTTACCAACAATCTGCTGTCAATGCCAGATTATTCTTTGACTTGTTGAAAGGTCCAATTGCCACTGCTGATTTGGTTGTTGCTCAAGATGGTTTCACCGCCGGTGCTGAATTGGGTTACGATATTTCCTCCGCTAAAGTTAACAAATACTCTGTTGGTGTTGGTTACGCTAACTTGAACTACGGTTTGGCTGCCACCGCTACCTCCAACTTGTCTGTTTTCTCTGCTGCTTACTACCACAGAGTTTCTCCATTGGTTGAAGTTGGTGCTAAAGCTACCTGGGATTCTGTCAAAGCTTCTAACGTCAACGTTGAATTTGCTACCAAATATGCTTTGGACAAATCTGCTTACATCAAAGCTAAGATTGCTGATTCTGGTTTGACTGCTTTGTCTTACACCCAAGAATTGAGACCAGGTGTTAAATTAGGTTTGGGTGCTTCTTTCGACGCTTTGAAATTAGCTGAACCAGTCCACAAATTGGGTTTCTCTTTGTCTTTCACCGCTTAGATAATCAATTAATGGATAGGTGTTACACTTAGACGAGAGATTAACTACAAATGAGACAAGAATAGAAAAAAAAAAATTAAATCAAGAGAAGATGATCATACAAAATTGAATCTCTTCTATGTATTTTGTTATTTATTTTTGCTTATATACAAATGGTATTCTTTTAAATGAAATGCCATGAAAAGATAAAATAATATAAATATTCTGTAAACAATTTAATCAGACCCTGACGGGTTTTACAACCAATGTTTATACCTTGGTGCCGTTGGTGGAGGAGTCGTGCGAGAAGGATTCAATTTTTTTCTGTTGTAGTAAATAAAATAACCAAAGCGTTCAAGGAAAACCTGAAAAACTAATAATAATAAAAAAAAGACAGACGAACAAAAAAAAAAAAAAGGTAAGAAGAGCAGAAATCTATGTTAATACAATAGTTATAAGTGTAATTAATAGACAATGTCATCAAAAGAATTAACACCATTACCAAATGAACAAGGAGCACCCACTAATGGTGTAACAAATGGTACATCAAGTACATCATCTATTCCTACCATAGTACAAATATCGCGTCCATTTTTCACACATAAGGAAATATCATATTTACACAAGCAAACAATACCAGAGAATCTTAAACCTCATTATGCTACAACCAAACATAAAGTATTTCAATTTTTATTTCAAGCCATAAAACAGTTGAAATTTCCTATACGTGTTTTGTCCACAACGATGAATTATTATCAACGATATTATTTATTCAATGTATTTGAAGCCAATCCAGGTCCTTATGATTTTACTGATGATCCATATACTATTGCAATATCATGTTTATTCTTGGCCACCAAAGTGGAAGATTGTATTAAACGATTGAAAGATATTCAGAATGTATGTAATAAAATTAGAGATATTGATGAGAATAAAATTGTTGATTCAAATGGAAATACATTTGTTGATTTACAAAGAAAATTTATATTATCTATTGAATTTAAACTTTTACAAGTTATAAAATTTGATTTTCATAATGGACCAATTACTATCAGATCTAATGTTGATAGTTTATTAATTCAGTTTTGTAAAAATTTGAAGATTGATTATAAAATGTCAATGTTATCATGGTTGATTAGCTTTGATATCATATCAACTCCATTAAGTTTGGTCATACCTCCTCATTGTATTGCTTTATCAATTATAATAATTAGTTTGAATTTAAATCCTAAAGATATGAAATTATCTCTCCAAGAAGGAGAAACACCAGAGATTGATGGCAATGATAACGATAAGGATAAGAGCAAAGTTGAAGAAATTTTAAAATCTATTGATTGTGATGAATTAAACTGTCCCGAAGTGTTGGTGAATGAAGCTATATTATATATATTGGATTATTATATTCATCAATATCAGCATTCAATTTTGAATGCATATTTACCAGCTACAGATTCAGAATCAGGTAAAGAACAAGTATATAAATTCATGGACTTAAAATCACGATTCAATGATGTTAAAATAATGGATGAAAGTAGTTGCTCAAATCAATTGAATGATACGGATGACTATTTGGCCAAATGGGATTACACCATTGGAGCTAAAGGTTCAGCAAGATTCATGTTAAGTAATAAGAGAAGAAGATTCAACCCAGAATTAATAGATTATAAAAAACAGCAACAACAGAAACAACCACTGCAAAATGTCACAAGGTAAAGACTACTTTTAATAGACAGGAATATAAATACATATATATATATTTGATTCTATTCATACTTGTAACTAACTGATGTGCCTACTTTATGGATATCAGTACTAAAAGAAGTGAATGCTACATTATCCACATTTTCACCGTTTAGTATACGTCCATCACCTTGAGTATCACTCCATTCAATTGGAATTGTAGTTGTAGGATCTGTATATACCAAAACATTAAATGTATACTCATCATCTTTCAATACTGGTAAATATGAAACCAGACTTGTAATTTGTCGAATAATAGCTCTTATTTCCTTTTGTATTTCCAGACGTGGTTTTTCTTCTTCTTTTTCTTCTTCTACTATTCCATTCAAAGAATCTCCTTGTTTTATTTCTTTAGTTTCTACATTAAATTCCCATCGTTCAACATTTTCTAAATTGGATTTAGATACAATCACTATGACAAATTTATTAATTTGTGAACCATAAATCCATTTCTTAATCTGTTTCATAATATTCTTAATATATTGTTGAACTTCATAATCATCACTAATAACCATTGGTAGATCATATTTACGTACAGTGATGAAATCTTCTTGTGGATAAATACCTCGTTGATACAATATTGAATTCAACGCGAATTCAAAATAATCACATACTATTTTAGATGATCCCTTAAGAGCAAATTTGGACGACGGTGTTTGAGCTTCAGATGATCCTGACATTGGAAAGGATTGGAAAGTTTTTTGTTAATAGGGTTGGGTTTTTGGGGATGGTGTTGATAGTTTATGAAAGAAAAGAAAACAAGAAAAGTCGCAACATTAGACGACAAAAAATTTTCCTTGCATAAAACTTCAAGCAATGAATGAAAAGTATGTACGACTTTTATCTAAAGTTTTATTTTTTATTTTATTTTTTTTTTTTTCTAATCTCGTTAAGGAACACACATTTACAATTATCACCACCACTATTAGGAACATCAAACATCAACATCCATGGTATGTGTGATTGCTACGACGTTTAGTTGAAATAAATTGGATTGAATTTACTAACATATCTTTTTTTATAGCAACACGGTATAAAAAGAGTCAGCTTATCAGAAGAAGCTAAGCGATTGAAATTAGAGAAAGATCAGGTTAAAATCAAGGAATATCGAACATTAACAGAGGAATTGTTTAAATTACGAGAAAATGAAAACTATTCCGATGAAGCATTATTGAAAAATAATGAAATATTAATAATTAATCCTGAATTTTATACCATGTGGAATTATCGTCGTGAAATATTGAGTAGATATAAATCAGAAGATTTAAAGATTTATGAGGATTTATTAAATCAAGATTTAAAATTTGTTTTATCACAATTGAAAAAATATCCTAAATGTTATTGGATTTGGAATCATAGAACATGGTTATTATTTGAATTAGTTAAAATTGAAAAAGTCAATTGGGAATTTGAATTTGCCGTGGTTTCAAAATTATTGGATTTAGATCAAAGAAATTTTCATGGTTGGCATTATAGAAGATTTATAGTGGAAAATATGGAATTGGCATGTAAGAATGATTTATCCAAAATACTAAAGATTAATGTTGATGAATTTGATTATACAACTTTAAAGATTCAAAAAGATTTTCTGAATTTTTCAGCATGGCATAATAGAACTAAATTGATTCCAAAGATTTATAACTTGATTCATGATAATCAAGATAAATTGAAAGATTTCCCAGGTACTGAATTATTTCAAGATCCTAAATTAATAATGAATAATGATTTGGAAATGATCAAAACAGGGATGTATATGAGTCCTGAAGATACATCTGTTTGGTCATATTATTCTTGGATTATAAGTGATGAATTTTTTACCAAAGCATTTAGTTCTAAGCAAGAATATTTAGATGTATTGAATGAACAAGAAGAAGTTATTACGGAACTCAATGAAATGGAAAAAGAAGATACAGGTAGTGATAATGCTCGTTGTGTCAAGTTCATAAAGTATATAGAGTCCCTTAAAACGGAAATACAGTAGTAAATACTCAAATAACATATAATAATATATTTTTCATTTTGCATTTATGTTAATGTCGCCTCGTTTAATATTAGTTTTTAGAGTATTGGATTTCCATAATCGGCCGAGTTTTCTGATACGGTGTAACAATTTTTTTTTGCAAATTTAGAAAACTACGATGTTACTAGAATAGACTAAAGTCATAAAATCAAATCAATTAACTCATAGCGACAATCCCCTCAAAAATAAAATTGTTGCTACTTTTTATTTGAAAGAAATTGGTTAAAAAACTTTTTCAAATAAATTGATATTGCATCAACGCATAAAACGTTTGAAGTTACCACATGTGTATAAGTTTTATAATAGTTGTTAGATAATTCAAATAGGAAAATCAAACACCATTACTGTAGTGGCGTGGTCTTTTCATGAACTAATCCATTACAGGATATCCCTTTTTTTGTTGCCCAGCCAAATTGTTTCCCACCAAAAGGTATCATACGTTATGACAAATAATTTGTTTGATGTAGTGGTAAAATTAATCTTGGTACTTTAATGCCTTTCATACATGGCATACACTATTCTTGTATTCAAACGTTTAATTAATTTTGAAACAATTAATGAAATGTTTCATAGTTGATTCCACACTTGTCAAACACCCTGTGGTTTAGCTACCCTTATAAGATTAATATGAAAGTGCCATATTTTTTTATTTCCTAATTAGTGTAACAAAGGAAATCATGTAAAATTTCAACTCAATTTTATTTGAAAAGTTTAATTCCAAAGTAATTATGGAGTTAAAGAATAAACGTCTTAAACTTTATTTTACATTAGGTGTGGTATTTACTGTATCTAAAATTTCATTAATTATTGAAAGTTGATATTTTAAAAAACGGAAAAATTTACTAAGAAATAATAATAATTGAATTTTATTTTTTCTTTCTTTTCTCACTTACCCAATTTGGCTGCGAAAGGAACATTTCGAAAATAATAATAAAAAAAAAATATTCTTAAGGGTACTGATGATATTTTATTTTCGGAAAAATGAAAACAAATTAGATGTAGTGATTTTATTTAGATATTGAAACAATTTAAATCAAAAAGCATTATTGAATCAAATATATATAAAAAAAAAACCATAAATATGGATCAAATCTACTGATAAATTTCATAATTTTTTTTTCATTTATCCTACATCAGAGAACAACAAAACAGTTTCTACACCAAAATCAACAACTACTACTTATTTACCTTCACTATTATTACAATGAGATTTTCCTTAGCTTTATTAACTACCGTTGCTGCTGCTTTAGTTGCTGCTGCCCCAGCTCAATCTTCAGTTGAAGATTCTCAAGTTCCAACTAATGAAACCGCTGTTGCTATTCCAGAAACCGAAGGTGCTATTCCAGACACTGCTGTTCAAGCAATTATCCCATTGGATACTGAATTGGCTCCTGTTTTTGTTGAACTTGATGATCATCCAGTTCTTTTAATTGTCAACACCACTGCTGCTGAAGAAGCTTATGCCGAAGCTAATGTTGAAAAAAGAGATGCCAAACTCAAGTTTAGATTAACCAGATACGGTTGGTTCTCACCAAACAAGAGAGAAGTCGGTGATGAAGATGTCTCCGAAGAAGACGTTATCGATGCTGAAAAGAGAGATGCTAAACTCAAGTTCAGATTGACCAGATACGGTTGGTTCTCACCAAACAAGAGAGAACTTGCTGATGAAGATGTCTACGAACAAGATGTCGTTGATGCTGAAAAAAGAGATGCTAAACTCAAGTTCAGATTGACCAGATACGGTTGGTTCTCCCCAAACAAAAGAGAAGTTGGTGATGAAGATGTCTCCGAAGAAGACATTATCGATGCTGAAAAAAGAGATGCTAAACTCAAGTTCAGATTGACCAGATACGGTTGGTTCTCCCCAAACAAAAGAGAAGTCGGTGATGAAGAAATCGCTGATGAAGATGTCATTGATGCTGAAAAAAGAGATGCCAAACTCAAGTTCAGATTAACCAGATATGGATGGTTCTCTCCAAACTAAACATTTGGATGAGTTAAGTAAAAAAGGACTTTAATTTTTTTTTTCATCTTTATTCAACATCCTTTTTACTTTTTGTTTTATTGTTCTTCAATATGAGTGTTTTTAAAATTCGTTAAAAAAATCCCCAAAAAAAAAAAAAAAATTAATCTTTATCTATTTTGTTCTTTATATTTCAACACTTCGTTCAATAAATATTTTCGTTTATATCTTCTTTTTATTCAATAATAACTAGTAATATTAATAAGTCTTTAAATTCTTTGATCCCAACTTTTCTAGATTACTATCACACCAAAGTAAAACAATGGATTTTGAGTTTGCGGTGAATTAAGATGAAAAATGGGGGTGTTCTTTTGATCTAATTTAAAATGGTGTAAAAGGAAAAAAAATGGGCTGTGAGTCACGTGTAATTGTTTTTCATTGTTCTTTATATTTACAAATCAAAATGATGTTAAATAATGTGGTGTGTCTCAATAATGAATGATTAAACCTACAATATTGCAAGTATTTATTACAATACAAAGATGTGAAAGGTTTGCTGATTATATTAGTTTTTTTTTTTTTAGAGTAGTTAAATTTAATGTAAGGTTCATTTTTGTTGAATGAAGATATTTATACTTGGTGTGTATACCTTTAAAAAACATAACTAGCAACCTAAATAAAAAGAACACAATCCTCATGGTCTATACACACGAATGATCACTAATTCAATTTTCTATAATAAGTGGTAATTCACATTGCCAAGTTTTTGAATTACTCTCAAATACTAGCATGAACTAAACTCTCTTTCTCTTGGTGTAATTCGGACCTGAAGAATTACGCATGTTGGTAAAATTCAAGAGCTACCAAAGTAACCTCCCAAAAAAAAAATAAGCTAATCTATTATCACCAAATCCAATACCAATCCTCAAATGTGTTGATGAAAATTTTTGGGGATTTAAGGCTTACAAGGCTTAGATAAAGTTTTGTGATTTGGTGTTGATATTAATTACCCCATAATCATCACACCAAATAGGGGTTATCATATAATGTGATAAAGGGTTAAATTCATCACTGAGAATAACACCTTTATTCAATCAATTCATCTTCTTGTATCCATCCCATTTTTCATACTTACAGAAAACTATAAAAAGCCATTGATATTTCATCCAAATTTAACAATTTTTTTTTTTTCATTCATTCCATCATCATCACAACTTCCTTCTATTAATCAATCCAACTAATCAAATCAAAAATAATGAGATTCTCCACTGCTACTTTAACTTTAACCTTATTTTCCATCATCAATGCTGGTATTGTCAAGCCAAAACACCACAAGCCACTCCCAACTCCAACTCCAACTCCAGTTGCTGTTTCTGGTTTAGAAACTGTTGATTATGAATTTGCTTTAGGTGTCAAAGAAAAATGTGATGGTGATGTCATTTATTTAGCCTTTGAAGTTGGTGATGGTCAATTGGAACATAATGATCAAACCGTTGAATGTTTATGTGCAAATGAAAAACGTGGTTATACCCCAACTTCAGCATTTAGTTATTGTACTATTAAAAATGTTGGTTCTATTGATACCTTTACTTTATGTGAATCAATCTTGAAAGATGAATCTCTTCGTATTGGAGAAATTGTTGCTAATCATCAATTCCAATTTGATAGTCCAATTCAACCTGATGCTTTGGATACTTGTGGCTGGTCTATTGTTGAAGATGACGATTATTCGTTATTGGCTCTTAATGGTTGTACCAATTTCTGGGAATGTCCAGTTGATGACTGTGGTACTTATAAATTATATGATGCTTCAATTGATTCCAAATGTAAAGAAGTTGAAATTATTATTCTTTTGATTGAAGAACCATGTGAACCAACCCCAACTCCAGTTACTACACCATGTGAACCAACTCCTGAACCAGTTACTGAACCATGTGAACCAACTCCAACTCCAGTTACTACACCATGTGAACCAACTCCTGAACCAGTTACTGAACCATGCGCACCAACTCCAACTCCAGTTGTTGAACCATGTGACGAATAAGTATAGAAAGTCCACTAAGGTTGAAAATAGTAACTTTGATTTTTTTTAAAAATTCAAGGTTATTAATAAGCTAATTAATTATCATTAAGGGTGTGATTTTATTTCGGGTAGTGGTTTGGTGATTTTATTTCTTCTTTTTCCTTAGAGTTGAAATCAATTCTAGGTTGGGTTTATCTTTTGTCATATTTCGGTTTACTTTTGTTGAGCTTTTCAATAAAAAAAAAGAAAAGTTTTATTTATTCAAATTCATTAGCTTATATAAATAAATTAAAAATTCTTCACGCCTTTATAACGTTATTATTTATTCTAATCTCTGTCTGATTCTTATCAAGCTGCAAAATATTTTTATGCAACTAAAATTCCTGTATATATTATCCACGTGATTCCTCTGGTTTTTTTTTTTTTTTTAATTTTTTTTTTTTTGTGAACCAAAATTGAAAAGTTAGAAAAGAGAAGAGCATCTCAAATCTTTTTCCCAAACTGTACCCATATTTCCTAATCATTAACATTTTTATTCAACAATGGCTAAAACCAAATCAAGAGGAAGAAGAGCAGAAAAGAAATCAAAGAAACATGAAGAATCTCAAGTAGGAAATGATTCGGAAGTTTCAGTTTCTGAATCAGGAGAAAATGTACCATCTGGTATTCCAAATACATTTTTTGGTCTTGTTGATAGTAATGAATTAGATTATTTCAAACAAGCAGAATCAACATTAAATATTAATGCATTTGATAGTGATGAAGAAAGACAAGGATTTATTAATTCAGTTTTAGAGGAAGCTCAAGGAAAAGAATTGAAATTGGTTACCAATCAAATTTGTTCCAAATTAATGGAAAGATTAATTTTATTTGCTGATAATAAACAATTGAAAAAAATTTTTAAACAATTTCTGAATCATTTTGTTTCATTAGCTTTTCATAAATATTCTTCACATGTATTAGAAACTTTACTTGTTAGAGTTGCAGCATTAGTTGAAAAAGAATTAACTCAAACTGAAGAAGAAAAAGAAGAAGAAGAACAAGATGATGAAGTTGAAGATGTACCAATGGAAGCTTTATTCATAAGTATGCTTAATGAATTTAAACCTCATTTAACTACCATGATTGATCATCTGTATGCATCACATGTTTTAAGACTTTTATTATTGATTCTTGCTGGTAAGGAATTACCATCAACCACTACATCAAATTCAACATTAAGATCCAAAAAATCAAAAATTGCTAGAAAAATGATTGAAATTAAAGATAATGAAGATTTTAATCGAGCATTCCAAACTCCAGAATCATTTAAAAATGAATTACGTGAATTTTGTCAAACTATTGCTGCAGGATTAGATACCAAATCTGCCCGTGCATTAAGTATTCATAAAATTGGATCACCTGTATTACAATTATTAGTTCAATTTGAAGGGTTGGTTGATCGTGAACGTAGTTTTTGGCATCTTATATTTTGTAAAGATCTGGAAGGTAAAGAATCTACTGAAGAATCATTTGTTGAATATTTATTATCTGATTCAGTTGGATCTCATTTCTTGGAAGCAATTATTAAGAATGATGGAGCTCGTCCTAAATATTTAGAAAGATTGTATAAATTATACATGAAGGATAGAGTATTAAAATTGGCTAAAAGATCAACAAATGGAGTTTATATTATTCAAGCATTATTGTTTAAATTGAAACCAGTTGAAGTTGAATTCATTTTAGATCAAATTATTCCTGAATTATCTGAATTAATTTCTATTGCTGAAAATCAAAACTTGGATTTAGCTAATAAATTAATTGATGCTTCAATAATAAGAGGAAATTATAGACGTGATGAAATAATTGAACAATTATTTATCAAATTTGCACCAAATTATAATGTTGAAAATCCACAAGATGATACTACCACAGAATTTATTGAAAATATATTACAATTACAAGGTTCAACTTTAGGAAATACTCGAGATGATTGGCCAACTGCTGAAGAAAGAAAACGTGCATTATTTTTAGAAAAACTAATGGAATATGATTATAAATTTATCATTTGTACATGGTTTAATTTTATGGCTTTACCAATAGAAAGATTTATTCAAATGTGTTTCCATGGTGTTTTCTGTCATGTGGTTGAAAAAGCATTAGTTGTTGAACCAGAAGAATCTAAAAAAATTCAAATTTTAAGAAAAAGATTACTTAATATTTTCCAAGGTCAAATAATTGGTCTTGCTTGTAATTCATATGGTTCACATATTGTTGATACATTATGGAATTTCACAGTTTTATTACCAATGTATAAAGATAGAATAGCATCTGAATTATTCAGTGACTCTCATAAAGTCAAAGAAAGTACTTATGGTAGATTAGTTTGGAAAAATTGGGGAATGGAATTGTTTTCTCGTAAGAAATATGATTGGAAAGCATTGATTAAACAACAAGAAAATGAATATTATGGTGATGATGATAATAATAATGAAGAATCAAGTGCTCCAAAGAGAGCTAAAAAACCAATTGAATTAAAATTGGAAAGAATGGCTGAAGAACAAAAACGTAAAGAAGAACAAGCTGAAAGAGCTCAAAGTGGATATATTAAGCGTAAATTAGAAGAACTCACTGGACCTTCAGAAAAGAAACAAAAACTTAGAGGACGTAATAGACATTGATTTTAAGATAGGAGTTGAAATATCTATGTTGTTGTTATTTCTTATATTATATTATATATATATGTAATAATAAAAGAAATTTTTTTTTCTAAATATATACAAGATTTAATGTTTGAACTACTATTCTTTTGTTGTAATGTAATATTCATTCAAAGTTTGTTCTTTGACACCAGTAGGACTCTCAACAACTGGATCGACACCAGATTGATTCTTTGGGAAAGCAATAACATCACGAATACTATTTGACCCAATCAACATGGCACATAACCTATCAAATCCTAATGCTAATCCCGCATGAGGTGGACATCCCATACTTAAAGCTTTCAATAAATGACCAAATAAATCTTGAAAGTTTGAAATTTGTAAGATCTCTTCAAAGATATATTGTTGTAAATCAGGATCATGAATTCTTCTTGATCCACCACCAACTTCAACACCATTGATAACTAAATCATAATGTTCACCTCTAACTTTTAATGGATTTGTTTCTAACAAATCATAGTCTTCAATTTTAGCCATAGTAAATGGATGATGAGTTGATTCAAATTTGGAATAATTATATTTTGGATATTTTGCCTTAGTGTCACTAGCTTCCTGTTCAGTAATTTCGACAGGTTTAAATAATGGGAAATTAACTACCCATGATCCAACAACCATATCGTTAATGTTATGATTTGTTGTCAATTGTCCATCATTAAGAATTGGTCGTTGCCATTTATTTGGGAATTCTTTTATTGCCAATTGTCTAAATTTTCCTAATGGAGTTGGGTTCTCATAAGGAAATTTAGATCTTGTAGAAACAGCAAAGACATCACCTGGTTGTAAATTTAATAAATCTTGTAATTTTTGTTCATCAAACGTGCTTGTAGGAGCAATAACATTGGCATCAATCAATTTTTTATACCAGGAAATTGTATCTTCAGGTTGATTAACTGCCCAAACGTATGGTCTTCTAGAAGGGAAATTATGATCATCAGTAAATGCCTTTGGCAACTTGTACTTCTTTGAACCATTGGCTTCAAATGCTTGTTTCAATACAGAAACTTCTACAACAGGAAATTCGTCATTTTCTTTAGCAACAAAAAATTCTTCAAGACTGGTGAAGGTTAAATTAGATCTTAAATCAGGTTTATCAATACCATATTTAGTCAAAGCATCAATATAGTTTAATTTGTTAAATTGTAAACTATTGGTACCACTTTCATGGGTGACTTTTTCCAAATAACCATCATTATTAACCTTATAAGTTGGTTTACCACCAATTTGATTCCAAACATTATGTATCACATCTTCAACGACAACACCAACTTGATCTGAATTATTAACAAAACTCATTTCCAAATCAATTTGGGTAAATTCAGGTTGTCTATCTGATCGTAAATCTTCATCTCTAAAACATTTAGCAATTTGAAAGTATCTTGTAATTCCAGAACTCATTAAAATTTGTTTATATTGTTGTGGTGATTGAGGTAATGCATAAAATTTATTAAATGATCTTGTTGGAACTAAAAATTCACGAGCACCTTCAGGAGTTGATTTGAATAATAATGGTGTTTCAATTTCCACAAATCCATGATTTTGAGTAAATACTTTTCTAATTAATTGTGCAGCTTGACTTCTTAATCTAAGAGCTTTTTGATAATATGGAGTTCTTAATTGCAAGTATCTAAATTGTGGTGGAATATCCGCTGGATTATTATGTTTTAATTTATCTAATCGAGCAGCATCTGAATTAGAAGAATTTAAAATTTGAAAATTTTCAACCACAAGTTCTAATTCAAAACCATTGGTTTTAGATTCTTTCTGTTGAATAAATCCACTTACACTAACAGAATCTTCAACAGTTAATTTTTTCATCAATTCAAAAATTGATTCTTGGGTATAATCAGGTGTTGCCAATAATTGAATTTCATCACCATTTGTATCTCTTAAAAATCCAAATCCTAAAGTTGGTCTAATTCTTGATTTTCTATTTATATGTCCATTTAATGTTACTTTGGTTGTTTGATTATTCAAATATTTATCAACATTTGCATTGATGGATTTAATAGTATGAGTAGCCAATGGGAAATCAAACTTGGCTAAAGTAGTTGCTTTGTTTGGTAATTTAGAATAATATCTAAT
>CAJVQF010000144.1:0-48812 GCA_911254575.1 Candida sanyaensis
TGATGAATCAATAACATCATTTTTCTTTAAGAAATCTAAATTAACTAATTTTGGCCAATCAACAAATTGATAACCATTATTAATTTAAATAGAAATAATTCTTAGTATTAAACATTAAACATAAAGTTATAATTATTAAATTTTTTAGTTTGAAAAATTGAACCACCTTTGGATAAATTAAAACAGCCAATAAAATTAAAAAACTTGTACCTAATAAATAAGGTAATAATTGAATAAATGGTGGACGTTTATCAATAAAAGGTGATTTAATTGAATCTTGAAATGGTTTAAATTTACCCAAGATTAAATCATAAGAATCTTGTCTTGAACCATCAGTTAAATTATTTTATAATATCTTGTAATTGAATTAATTAAATCATTTAATCCTCCTTTATAAGTACGTTTACCTAATCTTGTAAAAATCTGTTTTTAATGCCCCATTCCTGAATAAGCACAACTAACTGCATCAGCATTATCAGCCCAAAAATTTTGAAAAATAATAAATTAAATTTTGCATCAATTTTTTCAAATGGTATTGTTGATGATGATGTTGATAAATAATTAGTTTCTGATAATTGATTTTGTAATACCCATCTACCAATTGTTGATTGAACAACATTTGTTCTATCCAAACAATCCATACAATTTGTACGAACTATTTTATTTTGTAATTTAATAATTCTTGAATTGGCCAAATCATATTCAAAATAATTATCTGAAGTATAACCTAATGAAATTAAATGATCTAATAATAAATTAATTCTATGATATTTCATTCCTTTACATTCATGATGAAAATCAAAATAAATATAATTAACATGTTTTGATAATTCAGATGATAAATTATTAACCGCATTTTCATAAGCATCTTTAACTGGTTTTTCATAACCTTTTTGATTAACTAAATTAACCAAATAATTATCACCATATAATTCAACTTGTTGACTGAAATGTTTTTCAGTTGCTTGCAAACTTGATTGAGAACTAATAACTAAACTTGGTTTATATTTTAAATTATTAATTTCTGCCCAATAAACAGGAACTGAACCTCTTGTTTGTAAAATTGAAAAAATATGTTGATCATCAGATGTGAAAAATTGTTCAGTTTCATTAAAATTGGCAACATTACCATCAATATCAATACCTCTTCTAAAATATCTTGTACCTGCTCTTGAAACTGCTCTTCTTGTTAATAAAGCAAATTGTAAAACTTTCCCATTAAAATAGGCATTATGACTTTTAAAATAACCATAAATTAATGGAGTTATAAATTCATTTCCATTTGCTGGTGATTGATAATTAATTAAATCTTCAACCAAAAATTTATTCCAAAAAAATCTATCATCAATAGATAAATTTGGATTAGTAAATTGTCTTTGTAATGAATTGGTTAAATCATATTTATTATCCAATGAATAGTATAATGTAGCATTAGTTAAATGAATATTTAATAAATTTAAATATTGTAATTCTTCTTGATTTTTTTTACCCAATTCATTAATTCCAATAGGTAAAATTTCAAATTTTTCAACAGTAGCAATATCATGATTTAAAATTGTTCCAGTTACTTCATGAGAATTTCCAATAATTACATAATAACCAAATTTTAATCTAATTGTACCAATAATAATTGAAACTTGTTTACTATTTGATAAATTTTGATAAACTATTGGAATTGTTGATGAAATTTCAACACCACCTCCAGATGTTAAAATAAGATATCTTTTGGATTGATGATTGAAAAATATATGAGTACCATCAGTAGCAATCAGATGAGTTAAAGTCATTGTCTTTAGTTGGTTTTAAACAAATAGATATAAACTGGTTGTCAAAAAAATTTGAAGAAAGGATTCAAGATTTGTTTTTTTTTTTTCTCTCTCTGTGTTTCTCTCTCTTGATGGAATTGACCGTTTGGTTTATCGTTGTTGTTGTTTTTGCGAACGAGGAAAAAAAAAAAAAAAATCTTTCTCAAGTGACGCACGTGATATATCCAAAGTATAATTCAGGGTAGTGATTTACCCAAATTAGGAAAATAACTCTGTCAGTAACATTAATCATCATTGTGTGGGTATTTGTTACTGGTAATTAAGAAGAATCTTTGACAAACTTCTACCTCAAATTATTGATGATCATAATATCCACAATTATAAAACTGTGGTTGTTACTATCAGGATCAATAAATGATAGGTTGAGTCATGTGATTCAATTTAGCATTGCCTCTTAAAAGCTACCAAATGGAAATATTCCTCGGATATAAAAAATTTGCAAATCCAAGAAGAGAGACTATCGCAGCTCCCAATCCAACTCCCCACCTCGTAAAAATACAGTATAGTTGATTATTCATCAGATATTGTTTTTCTATTTATTAACTATTTATGGATCTGAACCCATTGTGTCATTGGAGAGTGATTACATGATAATAAAGAGGGGTTCAATATCAAACTAATAACATAAGCAAGTCGTGTGTATTGGGACCATTATTGACTAATAATTTTTTTTTCCCTTTTCTCTCTTTCATTGATTTTTCAACCCCATTTAAACGCTAAATAATAAAAAAATGTTACTTCAATGATTATTTGGTATATCTCAGTCTTACATGTTCAATGGTTTGCGGGCTAAGTATTGAATATCTACATGATTTGTTTACTTGGAAGTGTAGATGTTTTCTTTTGGGGCGAGGACAAGGTGTGGATAATTACGGATGTACATCCAAGGTGTGTGTGTGTGACCGCATTATCCGTTTTATTGTTTTTGATTATTTGGTTTCATCTAAATCATGTGTAGATCTATCATAATTGCATGGGTGGAGGAGGAGGATGAGGAGGAGGTGGAGGTGGAGAGATTGATAGATTACATAATCAATTTCGCAGTATTGAACAAAGAAAAAAAACCCACTTAATTTTTCAATAATAAAATATTTTTTTGCCTCTCATTTGTGTATCACTCCTCTTTCTTATTTATTTATTTACTTATTTATTTATTTTCTATTATTATTGTTATTATTTGGTTATCTCTTTTCCCACACATTATATTTTATTTAAGGTCATACAATTTCCTCCTTTTATTTTTAATCTTTCTTCCTTTTCATACAATCTTAACTTAATCTTAACTTAATTTAATCTTACCATATTCAACAGAACTAATCATGACAGATATTCCATATACTCCAAAGGGTGAACCAATTGTTGAGTTTGTTGAACATAACAAAGCAAAATTTAAAACTGTTACTTGGAAAGTACCATCTGAAGTTACTTATAAAGGGAAGATTCTTTATGTTCATGGTTTTGCTGAAGAATCAAATGTTTATACTGAATATTTTGATAATTTATCCCAGAATGGTTATGAAGTTTTCTTTTTTGATCAAAGAGGGGCAGGTCAAACTTCACCAGGTAAATTAATTGGAAGAACTGATGAGTTCCATGTATTTGATGATTTAGAATTTTTCATTAAAAGATTATTAGATTTAAGAATTAATAAAGATGAAAAATTATATTTAATGGGTCATTCAATGGGTGGTGGAATTTTATTAAATTATGGTATCAGAGGTAAATATATTGATAGTATTAGAGGAATATTAACTTGTGGTCCTTTGATTCAATTACATCCAAATTCTCAACCAAATTTTATTACTCGTGCTGCGTTGCCATATGCTAATTTTTTATTACCTAACTTTAAAGTTGATAGTAAATTAAATTATGATTATATTACTTCAAATGAAAGATGGAAAAAATATATTGAAAGTCATGATAAATTAATTGGTACAATTCGTCAATTCCATGATATGTTTGCTAGAGGTGAAGCATTATTAAAACCTGATTATGCTACTAAATTTAATAAAGATGTTCCTTTGTTGATACTTCATGGTGATGATGATAATATTAATGATGTTAAAGCAAGTAGAAAATTTATTACATTACTTAAAGATCAAGATAATAAAAAATTAACTGAAATTAAACAAGGTCGTCATTCTTTATTCATTGAAAATGATGAATTGTTTAAAGATATCTTTAGAATTGTTTTAGAATTCTTAGATTCCAATTAAATTATAATAGTGGTATTGATGTATATATATCTATATATTTATGCGATTTGTTTTTTAATTGGTAATGTTTATTTGATTCAGAGTATGTATTTGGTTATTGTAGTTTTCAATTGAAATTTTTGCAACCAACCTCAAACCAAAAGATAATTTCTTACTCTACGGGGTCAAGTACCCGACACCACAAATGGGTTCAGTATATTTCGCAGGAACGAAGTACCCGGAGAAAATATAATTAACCATCACACCACGTCCCAATTTTTTTTTTTAAAAAAAAATCAACGTTATAAACATAAGGAACTAAACAAAAAGTATCCAGCCACATCAATTAATCGATCAAAAATTATAATATAACATATAGACGGTTTAATTTGATTATTCTAGCTGTGTTTATTTTGGTTAAGTGCATAAACATTAGAATCTCTTTAATCATATGATACTTAATACATACCTTGATGGAGTCAAATCTAGGTATGGTGATGCTATACCGATTTAGTTTATATAACATAGTAGAGGAGGAATACAATTATCTTAATTCTAATTGGTCTTCTTCCCTCCCAATTAATTAAACATTCGTAGATTTATACCTGTGCACAAAAAATTTTTTTTTGACATATTTCTATTGAATCTGAGTGTCATTAAATTAGTGTGAGTCAAAATTGAGACATACCCTCGGAAGTGCAATACCATTCCAATATTAATTATTATGGGTTTAATACAACCTAAATCCAATTGCCTGGTTTAATTTTCCTATTATTAAATATATATCTCACGTGATACAACTTAGATTTATCATTTGGAATCGCTTGCACTTGTAAGTTTTAAACTTTTAAGGTGAATAACCGGAATTACAAAATTAAGACAACGCAAAAAAAAAAAAAAAAACGAAAATTTTTTTTTCTTCCCTTTCTCATTTAGAATTTTTTTTTCTGTCTTTCTCTCTCTCTCTCTCTCTCTGATCTTGTGTATTTGATATTGACAGGCCAAAGGGTAGTGAGACATTGATTAATTAAATTGCTTTCAACAATCTACTTTCAACAATCTACTTTTAACAATCTACTTTCAACAATCTACTTTCAACAATCTACTTTCAACTTTATTTATTCTACTTATTTATTTCTACTTATTCATTCATATCAACCAATCAACTAATCAATCATCAAAGCAATAATGGGTTATACAATCAAACAAAAAATTGGAATTTGTTTGAAATCAGAGTCAAATCCAGAAATGACTCAAGCTGATTTAGCATTATGGGCAATGAAAGAATATGGATCTGAAAAGCCTCCTTCACAGACTACGATATCAAGAATTCTACATTCTAAAAATGATATTATATCAAGAAAAGAATCAGAATTTGAATTAATAAGAAGACGTAAACGAGCTAATCCTTTATTACGTCGTATATTAACAGAATGGATAACTCAAGCCGTTTGGGAAAATTTACCCATGACAACACCAATTATTCAATCCACTGCTAATGGAATTTGGACTAGATTACCTAAAGATGGTAAAGATGGTAATGGAGTATTTAATCAAAAATGGTGTTCACATTTTATTAAAAAATTGAATATTAATATCACTGGTAGTCCACAAGAAACTCTTAATAATCGAGGTTATCCTTTAAATAAAGTTTGGAAATTAGATGAAATATTAGAATTGAAGAAATATCTACGAGAAATTGTTGCTCAAGATGGATATTCTCCACAAGATGTTTTTGTAATTGATGATTTTCAACTTTTTTATTCATTACCCTTAGATCAAATATTTGATGTATCTTCAATTGATAAAGGATTAAAACAGACTCATTCAAGTTCAGAATATTCTTTAACTATTATGCTTGGTTGTAATATTGATGGATCTGAAAAATTATCTCCAATAATTGTTGGGAAATATGATAAATTTGATGTTTCAAAAAGTTCTCATGCAAGTTTAAACACTCTTCATTTTGATAATGTATCTTATCAAAATTTAATGAATAAATTAACTGAAGTTTATAATATTTCATATAAATCAAATACAAACAAATGGATTACTTCATCAATGTTTCAAAATTATTTAACCATGTTGGATCATAAATTATCAACTGCAAAACCAAATGGTAGAAAAATCCTTATATTACTTGATGATTGTTCATCTCATCGAATAATTAATTTAAAATTTCATAACATTAGATTGGTTTATTTGAAGAATGAAGCTAATCATAAGAATCCTTATAATATCACATATTCAGGAGTTAAATTTGATTATTTACCAATGAGTTTTGGATTAGTTGAAGAATTTAAAGTTTTATATCGAATGCAACAATATTTAGAAATGATTAATCTTCAAAGAAATATATCTAATGGAGGTAGAACGAATGGGATTGAAGATTTAACTACTGAAAATATTGCTTCTACTGCATCACAATCAATTTCTGTTCCTTCATTAGAAGTTTTATCATCATCTCATTATCATATTCCATTAATTAAAGCAATTGAATGGATAACTAGATCATGGCATTCTATATCTCAAGAATGTATTTTTTCATCTTGGAAAAAGACTCATTTGTTTAATTTAATGGATTGGCCAACCGGTAATCCTCAACAATTAATTCCATTAAATAATCAATTAGCAAAATTTGATGAAAATAAAAGTTATAGAAAATTACAAGAAATTATGAGTTATTTAAATGTCGTCATACCATGGAATACTGAAGAATTAGTTGGATTAGTTAATGAACGTTCAAAAGTAACTTTAAGTTATGCATCCCTTGATGAAATTATTGATAGTTGTTTATCAGAACCCATTGATCAATACGACGAACATGATGAACATGATGATGATAATAATCAAAATAATAGTAATAGATTTGATCCAATTAATGGAAATACTTATAATTCTACAAGCACTAATGATTTGGTTACTACTGATCCTTGGTTCTCTGTGACTGCAATGAATCATTTTGGTGATAACCAGTATTTATTTAATAAAGCAATTGAAGATACTGATATGAAAGACATTGATCCATTAAATCAAGATAACAACAATGGTCACAACACAAACATCAACGCTAACACTAGTGCTAGCACTAACACAAATAACAGTAGCAGTACTAACAACCCAGTGATTGCTGCATTTGAGAATGCTAATTTCCCAAATATGAATGCTTTAACTTCAGTTACTACTGGAAGTATAGAAAGTTTACCATCTCAAAAATCATCACCTAATTTTGATACAAATATGAATGGATATGTGAATAATCCATTAAAACATAAATTATCAACTATAGATACATGGGATAATACTAAAAGAAATCATTTATCAGACACTCAACCACCACCGCCCCAAGTGCAACCGCAAGTGCAACCACTGCAGCCACCTCAAACGCAACTGCAGCATCCCCAACATCCCCAACATCCGCAACAACAACAACAACAACATCAAAGCATGACAGGATTTGGATTTTCACCAGTTTCTAATGGTGATTCTCCAAGTAATGGAACATTATCTCAAACAAGTCCACAGTTCTCAAATGGCACAAAATACAGTTTTGATGCTGGTCAAACCCCGATATATGTAAACAATTTAAATCAATCAGCACCAGGGGCATCAGTACCAGTATCAGCATCAGTATCTACACATCATCAACGACAACAGCAACAACAAGTGCCAATACCAAATCCTGTTGCTATGACAAGTCGACAAGTTTCAATAAATACTACAAATGATTTAGAAATGATTGGTGTAATATCAAAAATACTTGAATTTTCAGAATCAAATACTTTAAAATTATCACAAAGTACAATAGATGATTTAGAATATAATTTACGTAAGATTCAAACAAGAGTTAATCAAGTTTAGTAACATTATATATATATATATATGTATATTTATTTTTATTTACAAGATTAATTATTTTTTCATATTAGAATAAAAAGCTTCCTTTAAAATCATTTCTCCAAAACTTCAACTTTATACAAGTTGATTAGTTTCACCACCATCTTCAGAAACAAAAACTACCCCATTTTCAGTATTATCTTCTTCATCATCATCATCTTCAGTAATACCTAATTCTCTTGCTTTTTCTTCTAATCTTTTTCTTTTTTCAATTCTTGTTCGTCTTATACGAGCAATTTCTGCTTGAATTTCATGAGGTTCTTTAGGAATTTGATTTAATGTTGATGGATCAGGCCAAAATCCAGGTAAATTAAATTTCTTATCTGTATCTAACCCGACATAATACATAACACATATTGGTGATAATAAATAAAATCCAAACTAATATAAATAAAGGAGAAAAGAAAAATTTGTTAGTAAAATAAAAAAAAAAAAAATAACAAAATATATTCAAAGTTTGCGAAAACTTGGAGAAGTTGTAGACTATGCGTTAATTATTACATACCTTTGCTGTTTCTAGTTGAGTTCTTGTTATTCTTGCTATAAATTTACGTATGAATCCCATGGTTGGTTTAGTTGGTTTGGTTGTTTTTGTTAAATGGAGTTTGAAAATCGTGGGAAGGTTTTTATTTTTTTTTTTTTTCGACTTTGTCTTCGTTCTTAAACTTCTACAGGGGAGAGAATTAGTGAGCAATAAATAAATAAAAAAAAAAAAAAAAAATTCAAAGTCACCGTAAACAATTAAACGTATCATTTATCATTCCATTCAATATTACAAGAGATAATCATCATCATGAGTTCAGGTTATACTGCAATTGAACCAGATGAACCATTTAATGATGTATCATCATTACCATCTTACGCCACCACCGATCCAATATCAACTACTGCACCAACTCCTCAATCGTACTCTCAAGGTCCAACTCAACCACAAGCTCCCGAACCAGTATACTCCAGCACCACCTCAGATCAACAACAACAACAACCAGGTACGTTGGTTGAAAGATTAAAACAATCATCACATCCAATTGCTTTACTTTTTTACATATTTTTCAGAATTTCACCAATTATAATTTATATATTTGGTAATTTTATAATCAAACAAATTACTTCCAAAAACACCTTTATTTTACATTTTATAATATTGATTTTATTAATTGCTGGAGATTTTTGGAATTTAAAGAATATTTCTGGTAGATTATTAGTTGGATTACGATGGTGGAATGAAACTAATTTAATTAATGAATCTCAGGGTACAGAATTTGAAAATGTTTGGGTTTTTGAAAGTGCTGATCCAAATAGATATATTAATCCAATTGATTCTAAAGTTTTTTGGTTATTATTATATGGTCAACCTTTAGCTTGGGGTTTATTGGCATTTTTGGCACTTTTAAAATTTGAATTTTTATATATGTTATTACTTGTTGTTGCTATTACTTTATCTTTGACTAATGCAATGGCTTTTACAAAATGTGATAAATTTGGTAAAGCTAATAATTTAGCTAATGATATTTTTTCAAAAGCTACTGGTTCAATTTTTTCAAGATTTAATCCATTTAATTGATAGATAAGCAAATAGAGAAGGAAATATAAGTACAGTAGTAATAAATGAGATTTTTTTTTTTTTTTGTTTATTTATTTGTGTTATTATTATGATGATGATGATATTGATGGTTGATTCTATGTTTTAGATTAGAATCCACCTTTTTTAAAAAAGCTAAATTTTCTACTTACTTTTCTTGAAGAAGCAGTTGTTGTTGATGATGATAATGATGGTAATGATTGATTATGACGATGATAATGATACCGATGATGATGACGATGACGACCAGTATAATTAACGGGCTGGGTATAATAATTTAATTCAGAAGTTTCATTACTTGGATAAATAATTTCTGCTTGATCTTGAATAGTTACTCTTCTTTTAGGTAATAATTGTTCATGTTTAATAAATTCATCATTTTGTAAATTCTTTTCTTCAATTGTTTCATCACTAAATAAACTCTTTAATTTTTCATCAATTAATTCATTTTTACCTTTTGATACATTATCTTCTTCAATTTTAGATATTGATGCAACATTATTATTATTTTCATCTTTGGTTGTTGTTAAAATTGATTTATTATGATGTCCAAAAATTTTAAATTTATTAACCATACAAGTAGTTGTTCTCCACCAAAATCCATGATTTTTAACCAGCGATTCTTTGTCGTCTTCTACTTCGTCATCATCATTAGTAGTGTTATAACCATCTACTATGGTTCCAATAAAATCACAACTACTTGATCCACCACCACCACTAACCACAATCCCTTCTTCCTCTACGTCACCTTCTCCTTCTTTGTTTTGTTTTTGCTTTTGTTGTTGTTCTTTATTTTCATCACTGATTTCAATAGTCACTTTATCATCAAAGATACTCGTTTCAAATTTAGAATATCCAATGAGTAAATCGGTCTTGGCTGGATCTGTTATATTTCTATTGATAATTCCTTCATCATCATCATTATTAAAATATTGATGATACCCTTTATGTAAAGATGCCATCAATGCTGTTTGAGAGTTTTCATCATTGATAGAATTATTTTTAGATGTGATTCTAACTGGTGGAATTTTTGATAATGAATCTAAATTCTTTTTGGTTCTAGTAGTACAATTGGTGCTAGTAGTATTAGTAATTGTAAATTTTTGCTTTTGTTTATGTTTGTATTTGTGTTGGTGTTGGTGTTGGTGTTGATGTTGATGTTGGTGCTGGTGTTTTGGTTTTGTTTTTGGTTTTGGTTTTGGTTCTGATTTCTGCTGTTCAGCAGATTCAGGTAGCATATATAAATCTAAAATATCATAAATCATTGAACCGGCACTATTACTAATATTACGATTTCCATTATTAAATGATGATGGGATTCCATTTCCATTTACATTCCCATTTTTTGAATAAGTATTTCCATTTCCATTACATTTTAAATTTTTAATCTTCTTGTTACCTCCAAGATCTCCATTTCTATGAATTTTTGCATTTTCATTATTTTCTTGAGTAAATTTTGAATTACTTTTAATAAATTTATTAACAGGTCTACTTGAATTCATAGTCATATTGTTATTAGTAGGAGATCCCAAATTCGGATTGTTATTGTTACTATATGAATTAATGGATGAAAAATTGTCATTCAATTGAGTTATTTCTTCTGCAAACTGCAAAGTTTTTGGGATTCTTAATTGATTTCCATTCATTGTATCATTATTTATAACTTACCTTGGTTCTAAACAATCGTATGATATCCCTTCCTTAAAATTAATACCTAGATTAGATTTATGATGATGTGATATCTGTGATATGAAGATTCGACTAAAATAAGCAAAGAAAAAGTTATTGATGTCCTTGTTGTTAGATTTTTTTTTTTTTTTTTTCGTTCTTCTTTTGCAGCTATGCTTGCAACTTATTACAAAAAAAAAAAATGTACGAGTACATACATTGTAACTATTAATTTTCGTTATGCAATATCTTCAAAACACACACCCATATCGAAATTCGACTTAAATATTTTGGTATACTATATACACATATGCTAAAATAATTTTTCTTCTAATTCTTTTAAATGAGATAGCTTCTCTGCTAATCGGGAATATGGAAGTTTACTATAATCATCCACTAATTGTGATTCAAGTTGTACATCTATAATCTTTGAACCTTCATTACCACCATTATTAACAAAGACAACTATAGTCTCAAATTCTTGAACCATTTCTTTAATGGATTTGTTGATCTCTATTTCAAATCCTTTGATTTTTTCTCGCTTATACTCTTGTGATGTTTGAGCTGATTGCTTGTATATAATCTTTAAAATAATTTGATTCAATAACATATTCAAATCATTATTTTTAGAAAATTCAATAACTGATTCATTTAATCCATCAATTACAAAATCAGAAGGCATTCTTTTCAATATAGTAATTGGATCATAAAATGTGTTGGAAGTTTCATCAGAATTTTCAATCAAAGCCTTGATAAATTCGGGTCTGGTCATTGATTCATCAAGTAACATTTCCCAAGTTTCTTTATCGTTTTGATGTTTGGCAAATTCTATAGCCATACTAGGGTCCTCCAACTTGTGTATCACCAACGACAATGCTTGTTTGTTTTGGCCTATCTTACCCAATAAATAAACCAATTCTTTTGTATACTCATTGTTTTCACATATAGTGATTGCAGTTTCAATATCATAATCATCATTCTTAGTTAAATATGGCAATAGTTTTTCCCGCTTGTAATCAGCATATAATTTGACGCGATCGTTACCAAATCCTTCTAAAACAAAATTATCAGTTTGACCTAACTTCTCCAAGAAAAAGAAGCTAACAAATGACAAATCGGCCTCATTCAACAAATCAACAATTTCTCTTGGTGCTATTTCCAATCTATGATCAACAAGAATCGATACAACTTTCTCCAATTTTGGTTCAATTTCAGCTATAAATAAGGTTTCCAAATCTCCGGGTTTAAACATCAACTTAATCATGGCAGGTAATTGTGAAGTGAATTTAACGAGAATATGATTATCAGATAAGTACTCCACAATATTTGAATCTTTCAAATGAATCAAATGAGGTACTGCCTTCACGGGATTCAAAGTCTTGTTGTATAAAACAACCAATGCACGTTCTAAAGTTTCACTTTCCATAGAACTTGATTCTAACTCCTTTTCAATCTCCCCAAAATCATATAGGTTGACTTCCCATCCATTAATTAATTGTAACAACTTTTCTGGATCTTCCTTAATCCAAAACTCAAGAATCCTGTTGTAAATGCTGGTGGGCAAATATCCAGTTTCGATGGGTATAATATTTGTTAGTTCTTGTATATGCTTACTCTTGATAAATATTCCTGACCAAGTCTCCCAATAACTCCAAATTTCTTTTTCTAATTCACCTTGAGTGGAATTGGTGCTGACCTGTGTTAAACTTCGGGTATCACTAATATCCTTATTTGTGGGGGTAATCAACAATAAATTCTTCAAGAATTCTGCTGCTTTCTCCCATTCATCATCCTTGATTAACAGATCCACATATTGTGTTCCATAACTTAATCTTTTAATCGGAGTTGCTAGATGCTCACTAATTTCCCAAGCTTGTAAATAATTCTCATTGTTTAAATACCACGTGAGTCGATCACTCAATTGAAATTCTTCAGCAATAACTCCATCTTTTGCACTGATAATATAGTATTTTGGCACTGTTTCAATATGAGAACCCAACATAAAATCATTCAATCCCAAATTATTAATCTCTTTCAACCCCAATTCTTCTTCAAATTCAATTTCACCTGTAGTTGAGTTGATAAGCTTCAAATCGGGATTGAAAAACTCTTTTTTTCCTGTATCTTCGTCAACTTCAGGAGGTGTATAGGTTAATACCATCCATTGATCATCTTTAAAGCTCGCAATTCCGGATATTAAACTATCAAGTTTAAATATATGTTCCACTTCAACTTTCTTCTCTTGCACCGCACGGAAAGAAATACTAGCAGTAGATGGTAAAATTCTACTCATACCTGATGAAATAGGTGCACTATATTTACTGTCATCTAAAGTTTTTATGGATACTCTAAGGGACCAAATATAATTACTCCAGGCAATAATTAATCTATCTGGATCAGGAAAAGTTACTCGTGGCCAATATAGATCACTACGTGGAGAATCATCTGGTTTTTCAAGAACTGCTATTACTTGTCTTGCAGGTAAATGGAATACACTTATTCCTTTATCGTTCATCCAAAGTACTAAATCACCAATTAATTGAATGGACACAATTGGACCACTATCTTTATCAAGAATAAAATCTGAACGTTTACCAAGCCATCCTTTGCTGGAATAAATAACTTGTCCTCCCATACCACCACTAATAAAACTCCTTGTTTTATAATAGTTTGTATCCAATATAACAGCATGAACTGGTCTTGCAAAATCGTACGCCACAATATCTTTCTCGTCAGAAATTGATCCAATAACGACAGTACCATCCATTGACGCAGTGGCAAAATATGATCCATTTGTGTAAACTGATAGTATGGATGCTCTGTGAGCTTTGAATGTTCTTATTGTATCAAAATTGGGTTTACAGATATGAACAATACCTGAATGTGTTGCGAATATAAATATACTTTCATGAAATGTACAAGTAGACACTGGGTCTTTTGTAAAAAAATTAGGCGGGAGCTTATTTAATCGGGTATATTTTAACATTGGAGGTTCATAATCCTCATCATCTTCTATATCCTCCTCTTCAGATTCTTCATCTTCTTCTTCGTCATCTTCTTGTTCTCCATGGTTGTCCTCTCTCTTGTTCTCATTGTTTTGTTTTGCTTCAGCAGATATCTCCAGAATTCCATTCTCATGTAATGTTGATTTCAAAGAGCTCGGTAGTTCTTCATCATTGGATATGTAATTAGCGCTCCCAACTTCAATTGATGTATCTAGATCTGTCATTGATTTTGCGAGTTGTTAAGGACTTCTCGTATCGACTAAAATGTCTGTAACGAATTATGTAATAAAAAAATAGGTCCCATTTGGCTCACGATAAAAAAAAAAAATAGAGCCCAAAAAAAAAAAAAAAAAAAAAAAATATATAGCTAACTGATATACACGACCCTAGCATTGTTCTAGGATAATTGCAAAGGACTTTGTAGAGCAAGAATAGTAGCCGCCTTAAATGTCAGCTTTTTTAAACCATGATGTTTAAATTTGTGTTTTATAAGCCGCCAGTTTGTGCTATTTAACTTATGAAGTGAGCCCTACCCTTAAATACCTCCATCTAAGAGAACACTTGATTGGAAATTCAGTGAAGATTTTAGTCTTATATAAGGATGATGTTATTGTATGTATCACCGGTAATTATTTGTTTTCACATCTTCTTAGGAACTTAAATGGACTTTACCGCGGCTATAGGTTTCTATAAACTGCACGATCCATAGTAGCATCTGGAATACAAGAAATACTACCAATATGAGTATCGCGGTAATCGCCGAATGAACATCGAGATGACTTCAAAGTTTTTTTTTTTTTTTTGGCTTAGATCAAGATGTTAATTACACAAGGCGTGTTTGAAGATCACAGACTAAAAACCCTTGTATCTTCTTTCTAATCATTGTTTGTGTGGGGGTTTAAAAAAAAAAAAAAGAAATCGCTTGTAGTTATTCCCTTCTCCGAAAATGAGGATCCCCCGAAAATTAAGAATCTGGGCAAAAAAAACTCATATTGTTCGTCAAAGAAATGAGGAATACACTACTCGTAAATGTTCGATCTAAGACTGCTTGAATTTTTTATTAGTAATACTTGTATTATTATGGTTATAATTATAATCAGAATTAGTATTGATAGCAATGGTTCTACTAGTAGCAGTAATACTGCTTTGATTAGCATTACAGCATCACGGATAGCTTTTGTAATTAGTCGGAATTTTTGAGATTTTGCCGGAAAATTAAATCTTTAAAAAACGCCGCGAACTAAGCCGACCTTGATAAATCTAAAGCGACCAATTTGTTACACAACAAGAGAATAAATACTTGCCGTTAAGACCTTTTTTTTTTTTAGTCGTTAATTATATCCAAAATTTTCTCTTAACCTAATCTGTATGGTATCATTCAAATGCCTAAATCAAAAAGAGGCCGAAAACCAGTAAAAAGATGTCTTAGTTGTCGAAGACTAAAAATTAAGGTATGTTTATGACATGTGACTAACTGAGTCATTGAAGCTTTTTGTTTTTTTTTTTTTTCCTTTGTTGATCATATAACTAACTAATACATTTCTAGTGTGATCAAAAACAACCATGTGAGTATTGCAAACATCGTGGAAAGGAATGTATTTACGAAGCAGAAGTTGTGACTAATTCTGACCAGAGCCTGTCACTGGGGCTTCTGGAAACGCCATCGCCGATCGAAGATCCAACTAGGGACCTCATCTTGACTGGAACTAGTTCCCAATTATTAATGACTCAACAGGACACAGAACTTTTGAACTTCTTCGAATATAAAGCAAAACCAATAATATTTCACAATAACAAGGTGTTCAATGATGCTTTCGATGCCGAAGTCAGTCCCCTTTTCACACGTAACTCGGCTGTAAGACATACCTTACTAGCAGTTGCTGCTATCATTCAACTGAACTTTCTTGTGGCTGATGGCAATGATGGAGCATTGATCAAAAGTGATCAGTTACTTCAAGCAGGTATGAACCATTTTCAGAAAGCATTAACTTTTCAACAGGCCCTTGTTGCATCGGTTGAAAATATGGATCATATTGAAAACGATGCTATCAAGGAATTGTTATCATCGTGTATTCTTCAGATGGGGTATTTGGTCGTCAATGTTGGTAGGGTAATGCCACTTTTATCATTGGACCGTAATCAAGTTGATTTGATAACACTCCTGGGTGCTCATAAATTTATAAGAGAAAAGTATTTACCCAAAGTTATCGATTCAAAATTTCCAATTATATTTCAATCAACATCAAAAATTCCTGAACCACTTAATTGTGAATACTATTTAACTGAATCATTGCGTTTGGATCTAAATGAAATTTATCAAGGTTCGAGCTGTGAAATCAAAATTGTATTAGAGAAAGCTATTGATGTTGTTGAAGGAGCAATATATCGAGCAATGAAATCAGGTTTGCCCTATCCTCTTATAGCGACAACTATTCAAATCAGTAGTGACCAATTTAGATCTTATTTATACCAAGCCAATGACTTCGCATTACGAATCTTATTTGTGTGCGCGTCACTAGTGGCAATATCCAAATTCCGTACAAGAAGATTTGATAATATTTACTTTGATTATGTGTTGTGGTACAAAGAGCGCCAATACAGCACAATGGGTAAATTTCAATACGTGATGGATGAGAAGTTGTATTTCTTGGTACTGCAGACGGATTTTATGCTTGATACTAGTAACTGTGGAGATTTCAATCCCTTTGAAGCTGCAAGGTTGTATGAACAATCATCATAATCGTAGAAAGCAAGAAAATAGAGGTATACACATTGGTTTATAAAGTTACAAATAACCAACATGATGGAGTATGTGGGATTTTGGGAAAAGTACTTCAAAAATTTCTGCAAGTTGGTTATTGGTGGAATTAGAATTCAAACCATTTGTAATCTTCTTTTTAGGACAATCTAGAATTCTTAGGGTTGTATCCTTGTAATTTTCTTTGCAGCTTTATACGACACAACCAACTACATTAAATATCTGGTGAAATTCATTTGCTATTGAATATTTGCTAAACCCTCTCATGGTTCTAGGTTTGATTCCACTGTGTTAACATTTTTCGAAACTATGGACTTCATTTTCTATAATTTGCCTATTCATTTTTTGGTGGCCCTTTACCTTCAAAATTTCAAGAAAATCCCACTAAAATAATTAATGAATCTGTAATATCTGTCATCAGATTCTAATATATTATTATGACGCTCCAGAACGAAATACCTGTTATTCTGCTGGTTGCTATGATACTGAATAAAAGTTTTAATTCCTAATTGTATTTTACGTATAGAGATGTATTAGTTAGCTTTTAATATTTATATATTTTAATTTTTCTATGCCATATTAACTCATTTGGTGTACACTTCAAATAAGAAATTTGATATAGTTTTCGTATTGTGATGATTCAATACCAACGTCAGCAAATTGAATGGAAACCTAAAATTTGGATCAATTTCCAATAAACCATTTAAAGAAAGGTTCAACTCTGTAACACTTGTTGGAATAACAAGCGTATTATCATTCACTTTGCTGAAGTTGTTTCCTTTTAATGATAAGTAAGTTAGATTATCCGAAACGATCTTAATTCGCTCTATGTTCAGGTTTATCAATGCTAAATATCGTAAACTGGATGAAAACATGTAAATAGGGTATAATTCCAAATCCATTTCTAAATTCATGCATTGTAATACCTCTAAATTTGTCAAGTAACGCAAATCTATGATCTTGTTGCTTGAAATGCCAGTGATTGATAATTTTCTAATGCTATTAGGTAATTTTCCTCTAAAATCTACTCCACAAAGAGTTAATTCCTGCAAATTTGGTACCTTCAATTGATTCAAGTCAATATTGGACAACACAAATTCTGTAATTGATAATGACCTTAAATTTGAAAATCGAATGAAACCAGCATCATTATTTGCTACTAAATGATTGAGCACACTCAGCAGAGTTTCTAATTCTATCAAGCTTGTTGGTAACAATATTGAATAGTCAATGTTTTGTGTTGATGACAAATTGTAGTAAACAAATTTAAACAATTCTGGACAATACACATTAAAATCTGTGGCTTCGAATGATTGTCCATTGTAACTCAACTCCAATAATGACGAAGGAAATGTCCATTGGCAGTTAGTAGTATCTAGCATCTCTAGTTTTGTTAGTTCACCTAAGTATGAAATATCAAAATTACTCCTGACATGCTCATCTGGCATAATACTAACCTTTAAAATTTTCAAATAATGTGGAAAATCCAAACCATCACCGCTTCCCTTGAAAATAATACTACAAGAAAGATATTGAAAATGTTTGGGCAAGATTATTAGTTCCTTGTTGTTAATTGGTGAAGTTATTGTAAGTGAATGAACATTACAATAGTTGTAATGGCAAATCAATGACCTTATAGCTGCAATATTAAAGTTTACCCGTTTTACAGCTTGAAGTATTTGTGATACATAAGTAAAATGACCAAACTCGAAAGAAACAAAATGATCCCGAACTATAAAGTTTGCTGATTCAATAATACAACTTGAATTATTTAGCAAATCAAGCAACTGTTGCTGTATTTCAAGATCCAACTCTTCGATCTTGCAAAAATTACAAACTATCTTCGTGTTGATTAAAACCCAAGGAGATATCTGACTCAACATAACTAAATCCAAACAATTGTCTAATTCAATTTTATTAGGTTTGCATGATGGGTGGGAATTGACAACTGTGATGAACTCATCCACTGTAGAAAAAGTAGGAATGAAGTTTGGATTTACGTATTCTATTGCAATGTCATCATCAAAAAAATAAACTAGATTGGCTTGATTATCCGTATTCGGCGGTCCAATATGAACTATCTTGTAAAGTTCATTGATGACATAAGGTTGTATTGAGCTAATGTTTGCCAATTTCTGTAAATGATAATTTGAAACATAACTAAATAGTAACTTAATGATCTCTGGTGGAAACTTCCGTAACATTACTGACCCTTATTGGCCAAGTAAGAGATACATTTGGAGGCTTGAAAATTTATTACAGTGCTTTGTTGTACTACTTGGTCCAAATTTTTGTTGAGCAAAAAGGAGACCCACCAACTGATGCAGCCGTTTAGAATACGATTAACATGACATAAGAATATGCCTTATCTCAATCATAATCCAAATTATCTTGGTCAATATTGAAACTAAATATCATTGGTTTCTGGAGTTTAGGTTAAAGTGGAGAAGCAGGGCAATTACGGAAATATCGTAATTCAAATGTTCTGGACTGACTGTTTCATTTTTAGGATCTTTTTTTTTTTGATTTATTTTTCCAATCCCAGTCGTGTCTACCACATCCTTATTGTTTATCCTTGCATGAACTTCCATTCTGAGTAAACCTGCAATTTCCACCCAACTTGTAAAACCGAAAGAATTAAAAAGCAAAATCCACAAACTGCAATAATTTTACTATTTTACTGGTTAACACTGAAAAGAGTAAAAGCTTACCATGCGTTATGCTCATCATACTTAACGCCAGCTGCTTACATAATCAACAATAGTTAAGGCTTTTTCTCACTTACAGTCTCAGTCTCATACACAATCCTTTTCCTTTTATTTAAAATATTGACAATTTCTTCAGTTACAAAAAAATTACCAAAATTTTTTTTTTCTTCTCTTTCTCTCTTTTCAATTCTCTGTAAATTTTTTGTAGCATATTTTATTTGTCTTACCACCACAACACACTATCTCCTCCCCCCCCCAAAAAAAAGAATTTCATTGCTTCAATTTTTCAATTCAAGAAAGTTACTTTTAGTTTGTTTATTCCTTATATGAGTATTTAGAGTAACACCTACCTGGATACCCTTCCCCATTGGCTCAACCCATTAACCACTTTAGGTACTTTACTAACTTTTTAAAAGTTGTTGCAGAAATTTTAATTTTTTTTTTTTTTAACAGCCAAAAGAGCATTAAGACAACAACAAATTATAATTATCAACTAATTATTTCATACACAACAAGAAATATACCGGATTATATTACTAACTAGTTGTTAAATAATTACCATCAAGCAATGTATTCACAAGAACATAATTTTCATAATCACAATACCAATTTCAATAATAATTTATTTTTCAATCCGCAAACTCCACAAGAAATATGTCCCCGAATTTGGTTAGGTCCATATAACGCGTTGTTAAATAACCCAGATGATACTACTGACAATTTTTAGCTGATCATAATATTAAAATCATCATTAATTGTGGTACCACATTACCATTTCTTGATTTGATTGAAAATCATAGAAATATCACTATATCATCTGATGTATTGGTGATGAGTTTGGATCCATTATTTGAGAATAATGATGAATTAGTACGTGATTTTGTACGCAAGTATACTCGTGTATTGACCAACTACTTGAATTTTTCTACAAGACCAATCCTGAAGCTAACAAATTGATTCATCAATTGCCAGGTAGTAATGAACATATACAATTGACATCACCTATTTTATCAGGAGGAAATTTAATGTTGCAATTTTTCAATCTTATTCGAATGATTAATCTTTTAAACTGATTAATCAAGAATTAGAAATTTATATTGTTTCATATGATGGTAATGATAATTTACTGACAGGACTAATGATTGCTTATTTAATGGATACATATCGGTATAATTTGGTAAATTCATTAAATTTGATAAGATGTCGACGTCCATCAATTAATGAGTTGACTCATGTTGAATATGAAGATTTGTTGAGTCAATTTTATATTCAAAATTGTGAGATTAAATGTACACCATTGGCAATGACAAAACTTAAAAGAACATCACAGGAGGATGATAATAATGAAGTCATGGCTGGTGGTGGAGATAGAAAAAGAAGATTCTTACATTAACCAAAAAAAAAAAAAAAAAAAAAAAAAAGAAAAAGAAAAAGGGATTGTTCAAACCCATGTTTATGTTGTACTGTATATTACTTTGTATTATAAATAAAATAAGATAAAATTAAAAGAACAATTTTTTTTTTTACAATGTTAGTTAGGAACTTCTAATCCAACTCTATTAGCTGTCTTGGATACGTTATCCGATTGACTCATGAGTAGACCAGGGTTGTATCTAGTTAACAAATCAAAATATTCTCTTTGATTCTTAAGATATTGATGAACATTATTCAAATTATTTCTAGTATATTCTTCAGGTAATTTTTCATTGGAAACATTGTTGATTATTCCATTTAAACTGGTTTTGTTTTGTAGTTCTTCATTATCTTTCACAGATTTATTAGTCAAGTCTTGTAATTTGGAATCAATATCTTTGATATCTTTCATTTCACCTTTGCTTAGTTTGACTCTTTTCAAGTAGTTGTAATAGGTTTTAGTTTTTTCTAATTCTGCTTTGGCTAAAGATTTAGCGGTGGCATTTTCGTATTGTAATAATTCTTGAGTTATGTTTTTCTGTAACTGTTTGATAGTTGGTAGGGACTTTGTAAATAATGACATTGTTGTAGTAAGTGTAGATTTGATTTAAATATCAGAATTGTTGAAGAAATTTTTTTTTTGTTTGTTTCTGTTTTTCAGGTGGGGACTTTTGAAGTTACGCAAGGATTGATGTGTGGAGTTGCAAAAACCAAAACCAAAATCAAAACCCAAATCAAAAATCAAATACCATGAATTGATATGGACTAGAGCTCTCCTAGTCATTAATAAACACTATTTATTGAAGAGATGAATACAAGAATAAGAATAGTATCCAGGGTAATTTGATGAAGAATAAAGAAAAGAAATAATTTGAACATTACAAAGCACAGATAATTCATACAGTATTGTCAGAATTATATGTGGATTCTACTGGTAGTCAAAGTTTACAACTTGCAGCCATTTTTGCTGTGATACTACAAATGGTTGATGTGTTTATTTATTCTTCATCTAAGGATTCTAGGTTTATTAGATGATTGACTGTGAAAGCATCGTATCGACCTTATTAAGTGATCAGTCGACCAAAGAAAAATCTCAACCACCTCCTATTTGCAGTATGTCGTACTGTAATAAAACATATGAAGGATGTTAAGAATCGGTTCTTGTTTGCTTGTTTGATTCGTTCAAATCCCATAGAAATTCTGACATTTCTGAATTTCATTTTATACCTGTCAGCTACAGTTAGCACTTTATTAAGGTTATACAGTTTGATTATACGCTGTTATATCTACTATGAGTTTTTATATATTGTAATCTATGGGGCGTGGTTGTAGAAGTAAATAATACGCATCTCTGATTGGCTCAGAGAAAATAAAAACTTCATGACAAAAAGAAATAATAAATTCTCTCAACTTTACATATATTTAAATTCAAAAAAAAATCTGATACCTCAATCTACCTGTAGATAAAACGCATTTTGGTTTAATTTATGTGATAAGCTTTGCGTTCCTATATCATTATACTGCCAGTATAAGCTCCTAAATAAAACAACCAATATTTTTAATCTAAAATTTCGTCAATTTTCTCTACAAAATCAGTATAAAAATTTTAGTAGTTTTTTTTTCTTGACTTGATCAACACTTAAAATATAACCACCATTTTACTTGGTATTATTTCTTAGACTTCTCATCCTATCTTTCCACATTGCTTCTTTTCACATATGTACTGCTTAAGCTAGGTGCAAAAGACTATGGTCGCACAAATAGTGCTTTCGTCGCTCCCCTCATATCCCACACTGCGTGACACAAAAATATTTATCCGGGTGGAAAAAAAAAAAAAAATAAAACTCGGAGTTCTGGACCAATGATATCAACGGAATTCATTCGGTACCGAATGCTGCATTCGAAAACAAAAAATTTTATGGTCGTTTTATTTTTCTTTCCTTTCGTTACTGTTATTTTGTTACCGACCCTAGGCTAAATCTTCAACTGTTTTTAAATGGAAATTCAATAAATCTACTCAACTATTCCATCTTATACCTCTGGTGAAAGTTGTACATACTTTGTGTAGTCATCCATTCCAGCTCCTCAAAGTCATTGGGTCAATTTATTTTGATGTCAACTTCAAACATTTACATACCGAAATTTAATATTGATTGCAACGGAGTTCTATAATTTAGTTCAAGACAAATTTTTTTTTTTAATGCCTTTGAAATAAAAGTGTTTCTTAATTTTGTGTATGGACAATAGTATTTTTTTTTTTTCTTTTTGTCCTCAATTAAAAAAAAAAATGTACAATGTACCAATGTGAACGATCAAGAGAACATCACAACAATTTTTTTTTTCTCTCTTCATAGGTTATACTTTTTCTTTTCACTTTTTTCTCCCCCTTTTCTTAGTTTATTTGTCCATCTTATAGAAGAACAACTCCATAATATCTATTCCATAATGTTAAGAACTGTCATTGCCCAAAAAGTATGTTGAAACTACAATTAATTGTGTTTGAACTAAAGAGGGGAAATCATTCTGTCTTCGGAGAATAAATGTCCTTAAGTTTAATTTAACTATCTCTTAGATTATGATTTACCCTATTTTTTTTTTCAGGAAAGACAAAGAACAGGATATTCCAAGATTCAATTAATATTTCACAGTGCATTTGAGATACTAACATTTATTACAATATAGACTGCTGTCCGTTCATTGGCCACTTTTGCTTCCCCAGAAGCTGTTTTACCAAAGAAATACGGTGGTAGATACACCGTTACCTTGATTCCAGGGGATGGTGCTGGTCAAGAAATCACTGATTCAGTCAAACAAATCTTTGAATCCCAAAGAGTTCCAATTGATTGGGAAGTTGTTGAAGTCAGTGGTGTTGAAAGTGAAACCGGTAAGAGCATGGTGTCGACGAAGCCGTTGAATCTTTGAAGAGAAACAAAGTTGGTTTGAAAGGTATCTTGTATACTTCTACTGGTAAATCTGCTAAATCTTTGAACGTTGCTTTGAGAAAAGAATTGGATATTTACGCTTCTTTGGTTTTAATCAAAAACATTCCAGGTGTTAAAGGTATTTATGACGGTATTGACTTTGCCTTGGTCAGAGAAAACACTGAAGGTGAATACTCTGGTTTGGAACATCAATCCTACCCAGGTGTCGTTGAATCCTTGAAGATCATGACCAGATTCAAGTCTGAAAGAATTGCCAAATTCGCTTTTGACTTTGCCTTAAAGAACAACAGAAAATTGGTTACTGCTATCCACAAAGCTAACATTATGAAATTAGGTGATGGTTTGTTCAGACAAACTGTTAAAGATGTTGGTCAAGATTACCCAGGTATTGAAGTCAGTGACTTGATTGTCGATAACGCTTCTATGCAAGCTGTTGCCAAACCACAACAATTCGATGTCTTGGTTACTCCAAACTTGTACGGTACCATCTTGTCTAACATTGGTGCTGCTTTAATTGGTGGTCCAGGTTTAGTTCCAGGTGCTAACTTTGGTAGAGAATACGCTGTTTTCGAACCAGGTTGTCGTCACGTTGGTTTGGACATCAAAGGTAAGAACACTGCTAACCCAACTGCCATGATCTTGTCCAGTACCATGATGTTGAGACACTTGGGCTTGAACGATTACGCTGATAAGATCTCTAAGGCTACTTATGATGTTATTGCTGAAGGTAAAGTTAGAACTAACGATATTGGTGGTACTGCTTCAACTACTGAATTCACTGAAGCTATCATCAATAAATTAGATTAAATGTAATTCTTGTACACCACTTCCTAATAAACCATTAGAAAATCAAAAACTTTTCAAAAAAAAAAAAAAAAAATTAACATTTCATTAGAATCAAAGTCCTTTTTAGGATCTTTTTCTTTATTTAAATATTTATACTTATCTATCTATCAATCAATATATTCACGTGATTTTATATAAGCAAAACGTTTTGTAGATACTGTGTATTTCATTTGCTTTCAGAGTCAGTCCCAATTTATATCCAGAAAAAAAAATAAATTAGTTCCTGTATATAATGGTGCGAAGTCAAAAGTTTGAGCAATGCAACCAAAGTTTGCGGGCGTACCGCGGCCCCCAAGTAGGGATGAATTCGGGCCAATCCCTCGTGCATTGGCGCACTATGACCCATCCAAAAAATTTTCACCAATCTTTGTTCCATCTGTCGACTCACAACCAAATTCCAGATATAATTTTTTTTTTTTTTTAAAATTTTATTTCTATTACTTTTTCTTTTTCTTCTTTTCTTCTTTTCTCTTTTTTTTTTTGGGTTTCTTTTCTAACGGTTCCAATCGTTCAACCAATCTAGTGTAATATTTTACATATTATTTTAAACGTTTCAATCAAATAAACAAACAAATAAACAAAGCCATGTGTGACGTCGTTTTAGGTTCTCAGTGGGGTGATGAAGGTAAAGGTAAATTAGTCGATTTATTGTGTGATGATATCGATGTCTGTGCCAGATGTGCCGGTGGTAACAATGCTGGTCATACCATTGTTGTTGGCAAGACCAAATATGATTTCCATATGTTACCTTCAGGTTTGGTTAACCCAAACTGTAAGAACTTAGTCGGATCTGGGGTTGTTATTCATGTTCCATCATTTTTCGCTGAATTAGAAAACTTAGAAGCTAAAGGTTTGAACTGTCGTGACAGATTATTTGTCTCTTCAAGAGCTCATTTAGTCTTTGATTTCCATCAACGTACTGATAAATTAAAGGAAGCTGAATTGTCATCAAACAAAAGGCTATCGGAACTACTGGTAAAGGTATTGGTCCAACTTATTCCACCAAAGCCAGTAGATCAGGTATCAGAGTCCATCACTTGGTTAACCCAGACCCAGCTGCTTGGGAAGAATTCAAGACTAGATATTTGAGATTAGTTGAAAGTAGACAAAAGAGATATGGTGAATTCGAATATGATTATGAAGAAGAATTAGCCAGATATGAAAAATACCGTGAAACCTTGAGACCATTTGTTGTTGACTCTGTTGTTTTCATGCACGATGCTATTGCCGCCAACAAAAAGATCTTGGTTGAAGGTGCCAATGCTTTGATGTTGGATATTGACTTTGGTACTTACCCATACGTTACTTCCTCATCAACTGGAATTGGTGGTGTCTTAACTGGTTTAGGTATTCCTCCAAGAACCATCAAGAATGTTTACGGTGTTGTCAAGGCTTACACTACCAGAGTTGGTGAAGGTCCATTCCCAACTGAACAATTAAATGAAGTTGGTGAAACTTTACAAGATGTTGGTGCTGAATATGGTGTTACCACTGGTAGAAAGAGAAGATGTGGTTGGTTAGATTTGGTTGTCTTAAAATACTCCAATGCCATTAACGGTTACACTTCATTGAACATCACCAAGTTGGATGTTTTGGACAAATTTAAAGAAATTGAAGTTGGTGTTGCTTATAAATTGAACGGTAAGGAATTACCAAGTTTCCCAGAAGATTTGATCGACTTGGCTAAAGTTGAAGTTGTCTACAAGAAATTCCCAGGTTGGGAACAAGATATCACTGATATTAAGAAGTACGAAGATTTGCCAGAAAATGCCAAAATCTATCTTAAGTTCATTGAAGACTATTTGAATGTTCCAATTCAATGGGTTGGTACTGGTCCAGCTAGAGAATCTATGTTGGAAAAGAAAATCTAACTGTGGATTACTATTTTGTAGATTTGTTGTAGAGATATTAAATACTTTGATGTTAAAGTAGACGAAATAAATAGAAAATGGAAATAATGTAATAATAATAATGAAATCAAACGATAACTATTGAAACGTCAACAAATTCATCCCCAAGTGTAAGGTTCTCTAATCACACGTGACCGATTTCCCTTTTATCTGGACTTAGGATAAGCCTAATTTTATTTTTTTTGATTTTATTTCTTTGTGTCCCCTTGTTTGATATTCTCCGCAAACCGTCAACATATAATATAAAATCACCTCACCGACACCAATCCCCAAAAAAAAAAAGAAAGATTTAAATACCGACGCCAACGCATAATCTTTTTTTTTTTTGTTTTTTTTTTTTTTTTTTTCCTTCCCCCTAAAGAATCTGATCATATAAAAGCAAACTATTTATATAACTTTTCCACTTTAAGAAAAAACAAACCTTTCGGACATTCCCTTGTTTATAAATCCTTCCTGTTCAAAAACCGTAAAACAGCCCAGCGGAGAGTAGCTATAAAAGAAACATTTTCCGACCTCCAAGAAACCATTGAAATTATTCTGTACCTTTTGAAACCATTCTTTCTTTGATTTCCCACTCTTAAGAACAATCTAGAAATCAGTACTGAATATAGTTCAAGAGTTGTTGGTGGCGAAATCGAAAGGAATAGAAGAAGAAGACGAAGAAAGAAAAGAAAGAAAAGAAACCAAGCGGTCATTATTTGGTGCATTTGATTTGCTGTGGTGCTGATTTTTATTTTCATAATCCTGGTTGTATGAATTTGGTGTTTTTTTATTAGACTGTCACTTAATTTGTAAAGTTCAGGTATCAAGTTTCTTATCTAAAGTAAAATTATTAGTCAAACACATTATATTAAATTGAAATGAATCTTCTTGTATCTAATCAGGATCGAGGTAGTCTCAGAGGTATGTTTTATTTTATTTTCATTTGTTTTGTTTTGAAACATATCAGTGCATACTAACATTTGTCAATTTATTTTGTTTTAGTTGTCAAGATATCAAAGAAATCAAATGAAAGGTTGCATATTGATATCAAAGGAGAATTGTGTAATCTGAGGAATTCTTCCGCAATGAATAATTATATTGCAAAGATTCTTACTTTTCAGTATCACAATATTTCTCATTTGGCTGTCTTGAGAAGAAATGGATCAATCCAGTTGTATACCAAGAATCCAAATTTGAAATACTACAATTTATTTAAAGATTGGAAGAACAATTTGACTAATATTGATGGTGATGAAATTATTGCTCTCGATGTTTTGGACAACCAGTATCTCTACAGTTGTTCACGAGAAGGGAAACTTGTAATTCGTGATGTGATTAATGATGATGCTGATGAAGGTTACAGAGTTTATATGGTGGGAAGTAACATTGGGAAAGTTGACTTAAAACTTGACAGGTTTGAAAACACAATTGCTGTTGCCATGTGTGGTAAGAATTGTGATTTAAAGATTTATAAAATTGATTTAAATTGGAGGCTAAAGAAGTTCCAGACATCCCCGCAATTGCTTTATCAAATAATATAAATTCCATGAGAGATCGTATATTACGAAGAGCATATACCACTTTGAGTTTAAACCCTCAGTTCCAACCCTCATATTGGGGCCCCAGAAATTACTCCTCTGTCTTTCGGTTACTTTTGGAAATCAACCACAAGTTTGGATCTGTATATTTATAATCCAGATAATTTGGAACGTATCTCACAATGGATTTCATCAGTTCATTTTATTGAAGGAAGTGATTTGATAGTTTGTGGTAGTCAAATGGGAGAGATAATAATTTACAATCCACCCAAGGACACTATTCTGATATTTTCTTGTAGGGTATCAAACTTCCCAATTAAAACAATAAAACAAATGGATGAAGATCATATTATATTTAGTGACTCAATTAGCAAGATTGGAATCTTTCAAATTAGCTCCAAGAAAATTATTTGTGAATACCAAGGGTTAGAATTCGGTCCATTTCTTGATTTACAGTTTATTTTACCTAATACACCAATGAGAAAGGTTAGTGGGAGTAAATTATCCTTCGAGGAGATTTATGTCATGACCACTACTGTTGACAAGAGAGTGGTGGTATATAAATTATTGGATAGTGGATCATATGAATTGTTATTAGACGTTATGCTTTTGGACAGTTTGATTCCTTCAATAAGCATGTTGAATTCGGTTTCAGATTACTATCAGTTCAGATCAGTATTTGGCGAAGTAGATAGCAGCACCGATCCTAATATCTACAAGAAGAGAAAGGTCACTCCAAACTTGGCAATTCCTATACCAAGTCCACGTGGTATGAAGAATGAGGTGATACATGTTCATGATTGTGTGAACACTTCTTATTCCCCTGCACCATCATCAGTGGACTCTGAAGACGGACAAGGTGATTGTATTGAGGATACTAATTTACGGAAGGTGCTTGTGAAATGATGAACTTTTTTTTTACCTTTAAACGAATTAATGAATTGAGGATTAGTCATGGGATTTTTATTTTTTTTTTTCAATTGGTTTTTGTTTTAGTTTTGGTTATTGTTCACTTCATTTTTTTTTTTTTCAAACATTTTAAATAAGTATGTATTTTGAATAGGTTGTGTTTTTATTCTTAATGGAAAGTAAAAGGATATTTTAACTTAAACCGTATTCGTTGTTGAGCTACCAAATTGCTTGCAAAAACATGTAAGTCGTGTAGCGGTTCAAATTGTTGTCACATTCTGATTAAATGAGAAAAATTAGATTCACTTTGTTGACTATAACTTGCCACACAAATCAACTGCAAATAATTAAACTATGTCATATAAACTTAGTTCTACCTTAACAGGCCATGAACAGGATGTTAAAGCAATAGCAAGTATTCCACCAATAATGAATTGGTATCAGTTCTGAGAGATGGAACTACCAGGATTTGGGAGAATGTCAACACCACTCAAAAAAATCCTACTATAATTTTTAATTCTCCAACTAAATCATTTCTTAATTCTGTTACATATTTCAATGAGTTAGTTGCAAGTGGTGGTCAAGATTCAATGATTTATTTAAGAGAATTACATGGGGATGATGAATATCAATTAATTGGACATCAAGGAAATGTATGTTCATTATCATATTCTCATGGTGAATTGATTTCTAGTTCTTGGGATTGTACTGCAATTGTATGGAATTTGGAAGAATTTATTCCCAAGATTATATTAACTGGACATGAATCATCAGTATGGGATTGTAAAGTTTTGGGTAATGATCAATATTTGACATGTGGGGCAGATAAGACAATTAGATTATGGCAAGGTAAGTTTGAAATAAAACAATTTATTGGACATCTGGATGTGATTAGAAAGTTGTTGATTTTACCAGATGGGAAACAATTTTTATCTTGTTCAAATGATGGTAGTATAAAATTATGGGATTTGCAATCGGGCAAGAATTTGCAAACCTTTTATGGACATGAATCATTTGTTTATGATTTAGCATTATTACCAGATGGGAAATTCGCTTCTACTGGAGAAGATAGAACTGTCAGGGTATGGGATTTATCTACAGGCAATGTATCACAAGTTATTACTTTGCCATGTATATCTGTTTGGTGTATTGCAGCCTTGCCAAATGGTGATTTTGCTGTTGGTGGATCGGACAACTTGATTAGAGTTTTCACTGTCAGTTCAGAAAGAATTGCAAGTGAAGAAGAATTGATTCATTTCAAAGAATCAGTTCAATCTTCATCTATTGCAGAACAATCTTTGGATAATTTAAAGAAGACTGATATTCCAGGATACGAAGCTCTTCAACAACCTGGTAAACAGGAAGGTTCTACTATAATGGTTAAGAATTCTACCGGTACTATAGAAGCACATCAATGGTCAGGTGGAGAATGGCATAAGATTGGGGATGTTGTTGGTTCAGCTAGTAGTGGGGAAAAGAAGGAGCACATGGGTAAAGAATATGATTATGTATTTGATGTTGATATCAAAGATGGTGAACCACCATTGAAATTACCATATAATATCAACGACAATCCATATATGGTTGCTGAAAAATTTTTGGCGGATAATGAGTTACCTCCAACTTATACCGAAGAAGTTGTCAGATTTTTAGAAAAGAATACTGAAGGGGTTAGTTTGCAAGAAAGTACAGCAACATCAGCAAAAGCAGAAACTAATGAATGAGTTATTGATCCATACTCTGATGCTTATACTAGACAAAAGAATGTTGATGCTTCCTTAAAAGTTATTCCAGCTAAGGAATACATATTATTTAAAGATTACAAAAAGGAACAATTAGTCAATGGATTGAATAAATTAAATCTGACCCAAGAAGAAAGTGTTAAATTATCACCTGAGGAAATATCTATTGTTGAAAGTTCATTGACTTCATTGACATCTAAACAAGCGTTAGAAATCATTACCAATTATTCTAGTCGTATAATTAAGACTTGGAGCAATTCATCAAAGTTGATTGGGTTTGATTTATTAAGAATAAGTATTCCAAGAGTTACTACTGTTGATTTACTTTCATCAACCGATGCTGCTGAGACTATTTTAGATGTTTTGAATTTAGGATTAGATGAAGCTAGTGGGGAAAGTACTGCATTGTTAATGATGATTTTGAAAGTATTGAATAATTTGGTGGCAAATACATTATTTGTTCAACTTTATATTGACCCAAGTGGACCTGATGGAAAATTATACGAATACAACAGTTTCTTTAAGAAATTGATGAAAAAATTGGAAACAACTGCAACTAAGTTTAGTCCTAATGCAAAGTTGTATATTACTGCCTTTACCACTTTGGCTACTTTGATTTATAATTTATCAGCATATCAATTGAAAACAACTGGATTAAAGAATAATACTGGCTCAGCTGAACCTGTAATTGATTGTATGGACACATTGGGAGATCAAATAGTTGAATCATCAAGTGAAGCTGCATATAGATTGGCAATTGCTTATGGTAACTTTAAATATGCTCAGACATATAATAAAGAAACTCCTCAATGGTTAGCTGAGGCAGGAAATCTTTATGCAATCAATGGAGAACAAAGATTTATTGATCTTGCTACAGATTTAAAAACTTTATAAAACAAAATTTAAATAGTTTTAATTTTTTTTTTTCTTTTACAATAAAAGGATTGTATCTTGTACTATTGAATTGAACATAAATAATTTAATCAGTATATAATTCAGGAACTTTTTGAGCATAATGAGCCAATTTTGAAGCAATTTTAAGATCTAAATTATCACTTAATGGAACAATAGAATAAACTTTTATTTTCATATCAACTCCAACTTTACCAATGAATTCATAATTCTTATGTATCTCTAATTGTTCATCTACTTGAGATAAATCTAAATTGATTGTTCCATTACACAGGATGATAGCTTGACGTGATGCTTGATCAAATGATTCACATTTTCCCATCACACGGACGAGTTTACCTGAGTTGGTTCCAACTAATGATGCATCTATTCTAATATTTGTAGCTTCCATGATGTATATTTATAATATATTTGGGTGCTTGGGTGTAGGTATAGGTGTGTAGGTCCTTGACAAAGTGAATTGGTGTGAAGAGATTTAGAGTACGCGTCTTGATGAATATTTTTTTTTATGCTTTTTGAGGTTAATCAGTGAGGAGGTCGTGATTTCTGACGATTTTTTTATTTTTCACTGTAGATTTTTATTGTGCTACAGTATGATTCTAGACAAACTTTTTCAATTGGACTTTCCATAAAAGAGGGACATATATACAACAAAGTACAATGGATTTGCTGTTCATATGTGTTATTGTTAACTACAGATGGAATGCCGTTTAAAAACCCAGGGGGGAAATTTAACTATCCGACTGAATATTCTGATTTGCGGATAATTACATTGAAAGATTCATCCGTATAGTGCTGTTGCCTCATGGTGGGTGTGACCTTGCCACGAAGCCCTTTCTTTTTGTCCTCTCTCTCTCTCCCTCTCCCTTTGGTCGTTCAGCCCTGGCCAATTTCACAGGCATATCCACAAAATACAAGGTGAGGCAAACAAAACAATTATTAATTGCTACCAAATTATACTTTCGAGTTTGTGAACTTTCCATCCCAAGCGAGAAAAACTAAAAAAAAAAAAAAATCAACAAAAACACCACGTCGACTTCAAAACCTCGAAAATTTTTCCAATTCGATTAAAAAAAAAAAAAAAATTTACAAATCAATTTTTAACTTTTTTCTTTCTTCGATTCATTAGATCAATTTATACGTTCTTCTATTCAATTGATAATATCAAAAATGATTGAAGGCGTTTCATTTATTAAAACCCCGGTTGCTGAACCACAACCACCAGCTTCTAACGAATGTGGTGTCTGGACTACTGATTCACCAGCTATTAAAAATGCACCATTACCAGCTGATGGTCCAGGTTCTACTTCATTTTCCAATACTATTTTATTTAGTATCTTAGCATTGGTTCCTGGTTATATTACCTACAAATTGGGTTTGGGATTTAAGACTTGGGTCTTTTTCTTTTACTCTTGGCCATTCCAATCTTGATGGCATACTGGACTGTCATGTCTACTTTCTCCCTCGTATCAATGAAAAGTCAAATATCCAAACAGACCAATTTCTTATTATTTGGAATTCCACACTCCAGAATTGAAAGCTAAATACGAAACTTCTAATGGTGGAAAAGGTTCTAAAATTCCAATTGAAACTTTCCAAGAATTATACTTTGATGGTAAAGTCTCATTTAGAGGTGATTGTTTAGATGTTTTGGAATATAAACATGATTGGGCTAATTTCAGATTCACTTTGAGTTTATTTAAATTTTTCTTGTTGGGTATGATTCCAGAAGTTATTTTCCACTCCCAATCTCAAGATGAAGAACAAGTCAGAGATCATTATGATCGTGGTGATGATTTCTACACTTGGTTTTTGGGTCCAAGAATGATTTACACTTCTGGTGTTATCAGTGATATTAATAGAGAAGAAACTTTGGAAGAAATACAAGATAACAAATTGACTGTTATGGCTGACAAGATTGACTTACAAAAGGGTGACCACGTTTTAGATATTGGTTGTGGTTGGGGTACTTGGACTACCTTTGCTTCTTCTAAATATGGTGCTAACGTTACTGGTATTACATTAGGTAGAAACCAAACCAAATGGGGTACTAAATTGTTGGAAGAATACGGTATTTCATCTGATCAATCCAGAATTGTTTGTTGTGATTACCGTGAAGCTCCAAAATCTAACAAACCAAGTGGTAAATATGACAAGATTACTTCTGTTGAAATGGCTGAACACGTTGGTATCAGAAGATTAAGTGCTTATTTGGAACAATGTTTTGATGCATTGGAAGATGATGGTTTACTCTTCTTGCAATACTCTGGTTTAAGAAAGAATTGGCAATATGAAGATTTGGAATGGGGTTTGTTTATGAACAAATACATTTTCCCAGGTGCCGATGCTTCTACCCCATTGAGTTTCTTTGCTAGTTGTATGGAATCTGTTGGTTTTGAAATTGTCAGTGTTGATAACATTGGTGTCCACTACTCTACTACTCTTTGGAAATGGTACAGAAACTGGATTGGAAACAAAGATAAGGTTGTTAACAAATATGGTGTTAAATGGTACAGAATTTGGGAATTCTTTTTGGGTAGTTCAGTTGTTGCCAGTAGAAATGGTACTGCCACTTGTTATCAATTCATCTGTAGAAAGAACATCAACTCCTACAGAAGAGTTAACTATATTCCAAGACAAAAGGTTTGCAAGGTCCAGTTCAAGAAGGTACTAAATGGGCTAAGGAAACCACTAACTTTTACAACTAAATTTAGTTGTTGAGTTTGTAGTGGTGAGGTACATGGATATAGATACATTTATACAGTATGAACTTTTCTCATAAAAGACAGTCAAGAGTAAAATATAAAAATATACATATGAAACAATTCTTACACCAATTGCTATATTTACATCAATTGATAAGCTCTGAAACATCTTTTGACTTGAGTCATCTTAATAATAATAATAATAAGCAACAAAAAAGAAAAAAATTCAAAACTCCGTTGACCCCTTCTGTCTGCATGATGAAATCCTCTGGAGTCATGTAATTTTTTTCTCTCTCTTCTTTTATCAGCCAATTATGCATATCACCTAAACAGGAAATTATTAACGGTATTTATTTTGTCCGCTAGTCCTGTAAGCACCGCAAAATAGACAAAAATACTTTTCGACTACGAAAACAAAAAAAAAAAAAAAATGAATGCTAATTCACCGGGATGGTTTTGAACTACAGTAAACTGAAGAAAAAAAATTCAATTAGTCACGAGTTAGATAATAGAGTTCTAATTTTTTTATTGAAGAGTTATCCATTGGTCTTTCCGAATACATCATTGTGCTTAAGGGTAAAGCCAATCACGATATGAATCAAGTATTCGGATCGGTATTGATAACCACTGTCAATGTATGCTGTTCCATACAGGAATCTCCGACATTCATTCTTTTTTTTTTCTTTTTATTCTTTTGGTGGTTGTATGTAGATAATATTTTGTGACTCTGGTGCTAACTCCAACTAAACCTCGGATTTCATTATCCCAGGTTAATGTAGCACCCAATTCATCGTTAATACGATCGGTGTTTGGGCAATGAAATGATTTTTTTTTATTTAATTTTTCTGGTGCGCGGTGCCGAATAGACTAAAAATCGTACACATGGTGAGTTAAGTCAGAGTCAATCTCGGCAAGTTCCGTTCGAACGAGGTTTTTGCGACATTTAAGGATGATTACGACATGATTCATTTTTATTTTTATTTTTTTGATTAATCTGGGGTAATCTACAATGTAATAGAAAGAACTAATAAAAAAAAAAAATTTCACACTACACAAGAAAAAAAAAAAAAAGCAATACTAAGGTTACAAAGAGAGTTTTCCAATCCGAACCAACAGGAAAATGTCGATAACTTCAACAAATTAAAATAATTAAAAAAAAAAAAAAAAGGAAGTTGAAGAAAAATTACTATAAATTGAAATCAGTTTTCCCTCTATCCCTATTTTTCATATAAGATTTTTTCCTTTTATTTTTTTTTTTTTTTTCTTTTCTTTAACTTATTTATTTATTTATTTATTCATTATCAATTCCATTTCATAATGTCTACTCCATTCCCAAAAACAGCTGATAAAGTCAAAGGTGTTCAAATCTTGGGCCCAATTCCAGATGAAGCTAAACACATTTTCAACCAAGAAACTTTAGCTTTTGTTGCCACTTTACACCGTGGTTTTGAAGCCAGAAGACAAGAATTGTTGAACAATAGAAAAGAACAACAAAAATTAAGAGACCAAGGTTTCTTGCCAAATTTCTTACCAGAAACTGAATACATCAGAAATGACCAAACCTGGACTGGTCCAGCTTTGGCCCCTGGTTTGATTGACAGAAGATGTGAAATTACTGGTCCAACTGACAGAAAGATGGTTATTAATGCTTTGAACTCCAATGTTGCCACTTACATGGCTGATTTTGAAGATTCCTTGACTCCAGCTTGGAAGAACTTGGTTGAAGGTCAAGTTAACCTTTACGATGCTGTTAGAAGAAACTTGACTGCTAACATTAACGGTAAGAATTACGCTTTGAACTTGGATAAAGGCAGACATATTCCAACTTTGATTGTCAGACCAAGAGGTTGGCACTTGACTGAAAAGCACGTTTTAGTTGATGGTACTCCAGTTTCTGGTGGTATTTTCGATTTTGCTGTCTACTTCTACAACAGTGCTAAAGAAGCTATTGCTCAAGGTTTCGGTCCATACTTCTACTTACCAAAGATGGAACACCACTTGGAAGCTAAATTGTGGAACGATATTTTCAACTATGCCCAAGATTACATTGGATTAAAGAGAGGTACCATTAGAGCCTCTGTCTTGATTGAAACCATCCCAGCTGTCTTCCAAATGGATGAAATTATCTACCAATTGAGAGAACACAGTGCTGGTTTGAACTGTGGTAGATGGGATTACATCTTCTCTTACATCAAATGTTTGAGAAACCACCCAGATTTCATTTTGCCAGATAGATCTCAAGTCACTATGGCTGCTCCATTCATGTCCTCATATGTTAAATTGTTGGTTCACACCACCCACAAGAGAAAAGTTCATGCTCTTGGTGGTATGGCTGCTCAAATTCCAATTAAAGATGATGAAGCTAGAAACAGAGCTGCTTTGGAAAATGTTACTAAAGATAAATTGAGAGAAGTTACTCTTGGTTGTGACTCTTGTTGGGTTGCTCACCCAGCTTTGGTTCCAGTTGTTTTGAAGGTTTTCAACGAACACATGAAAGGTCCAAATCAAATCTCTTTACCACCAAAGGAACCATTCAAGCCAATCACTCAAAGAGATTTATTGAGTCCATTTGTTCCAGGTGCTAAGATCACTGAACAAGGTATTAGAGCTAACATTGTCATTGGTATTTCTTACATTGAAGCTTGGTTGAGAAATGTTGGTTGTGTTCCAATCAACTACTTGATGGAAGATGCTGCTACTGCTGAAGTCTCTAGAACCCAAATCTGGCAATGGGTTACCCACGGTGCTAAGACCGATACCGGTAAAGTTATCACCAAGGATTACGTCAAACAATTGTTGGACGAAGAATACAGTAAATTGGTTAACGGTGCTAAACCAGGTAACAAGTTCAAGAGAGCTTTTGAATACTTTGCTCCAGAAGCTCTTGGTGAAAAATACTCTGATTTCGTCACCACTTTGATTTACGATGATATCACCACCATTGGTAGAGCCTTGCCAGGTGAAAGATTATAAGCAGATAAGGAATGAAGGAATGTTCTGGAAACGTTATTTATATAGTTTATAGTGTTATTTTTTTTTTGTATATTTTTATTAAAAAAATGATCAATAAGTAAAAAAAAAAAAATTCAAAGCGATTTGAACTTGATTGTAAAAATTCTGTTATGTTGGAAAAGCCAGTATTGGTTGCAAAAGCAAAAAATCGAAAACGAAAAAATCAAAAAAAAAAAAGACTTCAACTAAAATGACCAATAATCTAATATGTATCTGAAGTCATACATATTACTTGACCAACCATAATGTCATCATTACAAGAAATTGATCAACGGGTGAAGATTGAAGAATTTGCAATTGCAATCATGCATTGGCTTTCGGAATTTCCAAAATCTCCAATTCGTCCTGAAACTACTATTGAACAATTTGTACAACCATCAACATTATACAAAATATTCAAAGTATTGTTCTTACGTGACGATTTAGAAGCATTGCAAAATGATAAATGGTTTCTTGAAAATCAAGTTGTTACTGGCACTACTGTTTTTCATGTTCATGAATATACTTTAAAACAAATTGATATTTTAGATGAATTATTAGATTCTCATTTGAGAGCAAAAGTTGATTTGAATACGGTTCCTCATTTGAATTTATATAAATTGATTATATTTCAAGATCATTATGAATTAAAAAAAATTTGTCAAATTTTATTTAGAATCGGTACTTTTACTTCAAGATTATCAACTAATGGATTAGCATATTTTGAATTTTTGACTGATGTTGATAAAATTTCAATTAATCATTTCAAAGAAACCACCATAGCATTATCTTATGATAAGAGAAAGAAGAATAAATATCCTGGATTAAGAGAAAAAACCATGCCTCAGGTGGAAACAAACTCTGATTATGATTCCTCTGATAATAGAACTGGTGCTGGTGGAAGTGGAAGTTGTTATTATATTGAAGAAGAAGAATGGGATGCGCTTAACTGGGAAAATTCAATATTTGAAAACTTAATTTATAAATTAGCTAAAGAAATGAACAACCCTGATTCAAGATAGGTTATTATTGTTGTTTTACTATTTAAATCTAGATAATGCAGGACCCAATAAATCCTTTTCTTCTGGTATACCTTTTGCCAATTTATGATTTCTTTGTCTAGCTTCTTTTTCTAATTTCAAATTCTTTTCAATTCTTAATTTTCTTTGATCTATCACATTTTGTCTTTGTTTTCTTAAATGTCTTCTTAAACCAGAATTCTTACCCTTAACATCTGGTTTAATTTCTGTCTTACCCTTTTCTTCTTCTTTATTACTATTCAATTCATTGATTTCACCAGCTTTTAATCTGATTGTACTTGCACGTTTATCAACAGTACCAATAACATTTGGATCAAGGGCGATTGTATCAGATGGTAATTTATTAAGCAATGATCTAACTTCTTGTTCTTGTCTTTGTTTAGATGATTCATATGGATTCAATTCAAGAGCATCATAATTGGCTTCACCAGCACCTGGAACAATTATACTGTTAAAACCTTCTTCATGCCCAACACCCAAAATATCTTCAAATGGAACAAATTTAGCCTTTTGAATCTTGGATCCTGGAATTAAATGATTCATGTATGGTTCAGATACATGTTTGCCTTTAAATAAATCTTTCCATACGGTAACATGAGGTCCCCATCCAACAGAAAGCAACCCAGTATCAGAAATATCCAATGATGTAGCAGGGGCTTGTGAATAATAATGATCAACTTCTTTGAAGTTCCTTATATCCCAGATTTTTATGGATTTATCGGCTGCAGCAACTGCCATATATTTACCTTCTCTATCAATTGCTAAATCACGAATAGGACCTCTAGCAACTTGTAATTTAACCAATGGATCAGGCATATTTGGTGCCCACATACTAACAGTACCATTTCCATGACCTAGACACATGACAGCATTCCAAGGATTTTGTTTCATGGCTTGAGTTGGACCCATTTTGGTTCTTAATTCACTGACTAATTGACCAGTTGAAACATCTTGATATTTTAAAAACCCAGTATTTCCCGCTGTGACCAAAAGAAAATGATATGGTAAGAAATCTAATAATGTAGCTTCGATATGTTGATTCATTCTGTGTAATTCTGTACCTTGATAATCATAAATAAAAGTATATTTCTTCTGAGCCACGGCAAAATATTGATCATTATGCAAGTATTTTACAGCATGAACAGTTTCATTAAGATGTAATTCACAATTTAATTGACCTTTTCTCCAATCCATTGATGCAACATGACCTTTTTACCTCCCAATAATAAGTCACGACCATTACGAGAATAATCAATTGTATAAGGTCCAAATTCAGGTAATTTTAATTCAAATTTTTTATTTGCAGTACTTACATCAACTGCTTCTACTATTTCATCTTGTTTAAATTTAAAAGTCTTTTCCATATCATTTTCAGCTTCCAAAAACCCTTGTTCTTCTTGTAATAACAAATCAGTTCCTGCTGCTGATTGAAGGGCTTCTTTATATTGTCTGTCTATTCTTTGTAATTTTGAATTTAATTTTTTATCCTTGGTTTGTTTCTTATTCTTTTTATAAGGACCTCCTCTTTCATATTTGGAAGTTCCTATTCTCTCCTTCGATGGGTATTTATTTGTAGGTGCCATTGTGTGTGTGTATGTTGTTTATGGGTGTAAAAGATGATACTGATGGATAAAGAAATAATTGTTAACAGTTAATAAGATGAGATGCTCATTGTAATTGAAAAAAAAAAAAAAAAAATTAAGCAAGAATTGTTTTTCGCACGTACACATACAACACCCGCACAGTAAAGTGATGGACTGGGCGAATACTTTTTCATTTTTCGTACGAAGTTTGGTACCAGAAGATTCATCAAATCAGTTTGCATTAAATCTTCTTTTTTTTTTTTTTTCCCTTCTGCCCACATTAATTTTATTGAATTGAATTTTGCGTACAAGGTTAATTATCAATCAAGCATCAGTTGATAATACTGAAAAAAAAAAAAAAAATAATTAAATAAAAAATCGAAACATCTGATTTCGGTTTAGATATATATAAAATAAGACTATAATCCTTGTCAATTGAGAAATTTTCTTTTCTATCTTTTGTTTTCTTGATATTATCTTGTGAATTGTATATCACCAAAACAAGATCAAAATGTTCCGTCATACTTTCAAACTTAGACAAGTGAAATTTTCACCATTTGTTAGAGGAATTAAAACCTCTGCTAAACAACAACCATTGAAAGCCAGTTTTATCCCAACTCCAATTGTTTTTGTTGCTGGTGTTGCCGCAGCTGCAGTTGGTGGATATTATTTATTAGATTCCAGATCAGCATTCCATGAATATATTTTATGTCCATTGATTAGAACATTTACCGATGGGGAACAAGGTCATAAATTGGGTATTTTCTTTATGAAATACGGAATTTCTCCAAGATTAATGGATGATGGTATAAACGATCAAAGTGATGTTTTAGGAGTTAAAGTATTTGGTCATAACTTGAAAAACCCAATTGGTTTAGCTGCTGGTTTAGATAAAGATGCTGAAGCCATTGACTCCTTGTTTAATGCTGGGTTTTCCTACGTTGAAATTGGTTCAGTTACTCCAGAACCACAACCTGGTAACCCAAAACCAAGATTTTTCAGATTACCAAAAGATGATGCTGTTATTAATAGATATGGTTTCAACTCAAGTGGTCATTTTAATGTTTTGGCAACTTTGAAATTGAGATTCAGTAAATTACTTGGTAAATTCCAAAGAAACCACGCTGGTGGTGATATCCCTGAATCTAATGCTTTCCAAAAGGGTAAAATGTTGGGTATTAACTTGGGTAAGAATAAATTTGGAGATGAAGTTACTGATTTTGTTAAAGGAGTTGAAAGATTGGGTCCATATGCTGATGTTTTAGTTATTAATGTTTCTTCCCCAAACACCCCTGGATTAAGAGATTTACAAAGTGAAGCTAAATTAACCAACTTGTTATCTACTGTTGTTAAGGAAAGAGATATCTTGGGTAAAAACTTGTTGGGCGAAAAACCACCTGTTTTGGTTAAAGTTGCTCCAGATTTAACTGAACCAGAAATTGAATCTATTGCTAATTCTGCCAAGGAAGCTAAAGTTGACGGTATCATTATTTCTAATACTACTATTCAAAGACCAGTTGATAAATTATTGACTACTGACGAAAAATTAATCAACGAAACTGGTGGATTGTCAGGTAAACCATTGAAACCATTTGCCTTGAAAGCCTTGAAAACTTTGAGAAAATACACTAAAGATTCCAATTTGGTATTAATTGGTTGTGGTGGTATCTCTTCAGGTAAAGACGCATTAGAATTCGGTAAAGCTGGTGCTACATTTATCGAATTATATACTGCATTTGCTTATAGAGGTCCTGGTTTGGTTGCTAAAATTAGAGATGAATTAGCTCAAGAATTAAGAAAAGAAGGTAAAACCTGGGAACAAATCATTGGTGAAGATGATAAGTAGTTATATGTGTAGAGCATGTATGGAGTAGTCGTGTACTTCCAGAATTCCGAATGTCAAAAAAAAGGAAAATTAAAGAAAAAAAATGTGTAGTAAATGTCGGAAAGAAAAAAAAAAAAAATATAAAATCAAAACAAATCTAGATTTATGCTTTGTAAACAGAGTTATATATTTCCTAAGTAATAGTGTTCAACCAATAATGTCATCTTCTAAACCAACCACACCAAAACCTGATAGACGTCAAATACATGGTAATAGACGTCACCTGCATAGATCTTCAGGAGTACATTTACCTAGTTTATCTCCAAAAGTACATCATTATCCAATAGATGCAGACAACCTACCTATGGATTCAACAGAAATTGTTGAAAAATTTACCGATATAGCACAATCAATGGAAATTTTAGATAATAATATGCGAGATTTGTGTCATATTCATGATAATTTATCAAATCAATTCAATGAATCATTTTCTAGTTTTTTGTATGGATTATCAATGACTATGTGGTGTGTGGACTTTCCTGGATGTCCCAGTAGAGTAGAATGGGAAAATTTAGTTGCCAAGAGAGAACAACAGGAACGTATAAATAATCTAAAGAAACGTGTTGAAGATGCAAAGACATTGAATAATAGATTAAAAGAGAGTTTAGCTGAAAAGACTAAACAAAATCAAAATCAAAATCAGAAACAACAACAACAAAATCAAAGACCAAATCAAAGAGCACCACCTTATACTGCTACAACAACTAATAAATCACGTCCAATAAACACAAGAGTAGTGAAACCAACAAGAACTGTTAACTTTAAACCAAGTCTGAATGAAAGTACAATGTCAAATATAACCAATGATAAACGTCCTGTGGCTACAAGAATACGACAAAGTCAACAAGTATCAAAGATTCCTCAACCTGGAAGAGTAAGCAGACAACAGCAATATACTAGGGTTGCAGGTGGCCCAAATCTTAATCAACCGCCTAGGTATATGCGTGGTTTATATGATAATAGTAATATTTCCAATACTGCAAATTATGGGCGTGTAACAAAACAACCACAACATAGAACAAAAACAAATAATAGTCTTGCAGATCGTCCCCCATTTAGATAGGTAGTAAATAGGATATCAACCACCATATATAAGTCTTTGCTTAAGTTCATATTTAACTTGTTCGACGGACTTGTTTTGTTGTGAAGCAATCACCATAAGATAATCTTTATTCTCTAAAGAATTCATTATTAATTGTCTTCGGAATTGTTCCTGATAATTTAAAGGTTCTGATGTATTCAGGGAATTATTGAGATAATTATGATTTGACATTCCATTATGGTTGTTGTTACTGGGATCCATGTTTTTGGTGGATAAGACAGTAATTGAACAATTTTTCCAATTGCAATTTATATTTTTATTTTTTTTTTTTTTTTGGTAGTTTGGTTAATTCTTTGAGTTTGCTTCAAATTTTTTTATTTTTTTTTTTCATAGTTTTAATTTCCAGTCACTTATTTCTTCAATCAGCAACTTTGAATTCCGTTCTACATCTACAAAACTATACTTCACAATTCAACATGTCTGATGCAGTAGATTCACCAGCTGTTCTTTCAGCAGAAGAGAAGAAGAGATTACTTAGAGAAAGGAGACAAGCAAAGATGGCTAAAGGTCAAGCAACTGACAGATTAAACAATATTCTTTCTCAAGGTTCATCAGTCAAAACTACTGGGGTTAAATCAGTTTTAGATCAACCTCAACCAACATCTTCTCCTATTCATGATGAAGATCCAGATATTCAAGATATCTCAGAACTTGCCACTCCTCCTCCACCAACACCACCAATTGGTGAAGGTGCCCCTGAGAATATTGATGATATTTTCCAGAACATGCTCCAACAAGTTAAGGGACCAGATGGAAAAGTTGATCCAAATGATCCAATTGCACAGATTATGAAAATGTTTTCAGAAGGAGCTGGTGCTGAGGACTCCTCAACAAGGTGATGCAAATGCAGGTCATTTTAGTAATGATCCAGTAGAAAATAAATACCAACAAGATTTACAAAATTATAATACTTATCAACAAAAATTATGGAAATCAAGGTTTTTGGTAATTAGATTACTGCTTACATTGTTTAATTTCTTTTATCATTATTTGAATGTTCCAAGTTTCCAAGCTTCAAATTATGCATATGTTAGAGACTTATCCCATGAAGAATATCCAGTCAAGGATTTTTTCACTTGGTTTGCTACTTGTGAAGTACTTGTAATTGCCACCTATTATTCTGTTTTCCATAAACTTGGATTGTTCCATGCTGCTAATCAAAACAGTATAATTATGAAAGTGATGTCTATGGGATCCATGGTATTACCTCAATTGAGTACTTACCAACCATTGGTTGGTAGATTCTTAGGATATTATGAATTATTTGGTATAATATTCGGAGACTTATCTTTGGTTGTGGTCTTGTTTGGATTACTTAGTTTTGTTAATTAATTGTTTCAAATAATATTAACTATATACAGAATATTTAAATTACTTAATAACGAACGCTCATCATGCTTTTCTTTGCATATCCTTTCTCTTTGCGGCTAAGATCTTGTCAGCACTAGCGAACTGTTTACTCTTCCAAATGGAATAGATCAACAAAAATGTACTACCAGCAGATAACCCAAACCAGGTGATCAAATATTGCAAATGATTATTGGAGAATTTGATAAATGGTTTGGCAGCAATAGGGACACCCTCATTAACAAACTCAAATTCTTGATATTGTAAAGTATCATCATGTTCAGTATTATGAGCAATAAATTCTGCATCAGATTCCTTAACTTTAGAGAAAAATAACTTGCCTAATATAGATGATGTGTTATTCTTATCAGTTGAATCCTTTCTCCATTCAACATGATCATGCAAGTCATATATCATTTGACAATAAATAGGTAAGGCACCACTTTGTTCGGCCATAGCAGGTACATCTGGAACATGGAAAAGTTTACTTCCTTTTTCATGCTCAAATTGTAAACCAGATCTAGGTGGCATTACTCTAAACAATGCTTCAATTTCAATTTCACCTTCTGGAATTGCTAAATGGGATAAATAACCCGAAACTCTAGTCCCTGGAATAACTTTACTTTTTTGAATCCAACCTCGTTCAATCAAAATTGGATCACCACCATTCTTTCTAATAAATGGAGTTACAACAAGATATCCAACTTCACTATTTCTCAATCTTGGTCCCAAGAACATTTCATTTTCATAATCAAAATGTCCCTGACATTTAAATCGACGATATTCAAATTCAGAAATAACGGAAGGATCTAAATTTGGAGGTAATTCTGGAATGATAGGAGCAGCAAGATTATTTTCACATTTAGCAATTAATTCCGTTTTCCAGTTTAATCTTTTGACTTGCCAACATCCTAAACCAAAAGAAATTATAGGCATGGCATACATTAATCCTAAGATGAACCTACGAATAAATGGGATCTTGGCTTGATGTTCAATGGTTCGCAAATTACCTGGGACTGATTTCATTGGTTTCCAATCCATAGTTAAAGTTTTCACCGTACGGGTGAATTGTAGTACTTTGACTGGCCTCAAACGGAGAGCCTTGGTATAGTGGGTGAACATTATTGGATTCAAGCGGTTATCAACAAATGAACAGGTCTATTGTCATTGAATTTTTTTTTTCTCTCCCTCTCTCTCTACTTCTTTTTCTCTCTCCCCTTGTTTATTGTCATTGTTAGCTGCGATTTTCTCATTCACAACTAATTGGTTAATAAAGAAGAAATAGTGTGATACTTTAGTAAGTGATACTTAATCGTATCATATAGTATCAGATTTTAATTTGTTACTCTTCTGATTTTGTTATTGTAGTATTGTTGGTTTACATATAACTATCAAGTATAAAAGTGATATCCCTCCAAAGTCCGTAATTTTTTTTAAAAAAAATATGCTCACACTAACATAATCGTCTGATCTCTATTCAAATGGAAAACAAAAATAATTTAAATCATGATTACCTTACATGATTGGTTCATTTGGTATAGATATTAAATCTTTTCCGAAATTTAGCGTATAACGATTACTCTAATCGCAATTAAAATTACGGTCTAACGTTAATTTTTCAAACCCCTTATATAAAAAACTCCACAAATTTGCTCTATCTTATAGAAAAATCTAGCAAACACCGAGATCTACGAATATTTGCTCCAAGTTTTTTTTTTTTTTGACATTTTTCTTTACTTATCTTTTTATTTATTCTTATTTATTCATTTTGAATTATGCCAGCACTATCAGCAGAAGTTTTATTGACAGAGTCAAAACAACAGACACGAGAAGAGATTCACCACACAATTATATCAAGCAGGAGCAAAAGGTTTACTTCAAGGAACATTAATTGCTTTGGCTTCAGGATATGCCTTATCATATAAATACAATCATGGTTTAAATAAAGCATACTTCAGAAATGTATATAAAGTTTGGTGGTTTGTTGGTTGGGCTATTGTTGGGGTAACATTTGCTACTGATACTGCAAAGATGAAGATCAGTAAACAGGCAGCCATTGAAGATGAAATCAAACGTGCCAGATACCTTGAGATGAACTAAATAAATATTCCAAATAATCAATGGTTGTTTTCAATATAGCCCAAGAATAAATTACGAAATTTAAATATAAATATATCTATATATATATATATATTCATTAATGTTTATTATTATTTTTTTATCCCTATACACTTAAAGCACAGCAAATAACTCAAGTAAACACACTCGTTGTTTAACTGTAAAAAGCTTCCTCATGAAATTTCAACCCGTATTCACTAGCCCATAATTTGACATTTTCAACCAATGGAGTAGGACCTGCCGAGATAACCCAAATTTTTTCGGCTTTAACATCTTCTTGAACAACCTTATTTCTAGGCAAGTCACGGCAACAGACTAAGTTATGGTTTTCATCTTCAACAGGACCAGAACACTGTGTAAATCCTTCATTGATACACCAATTGTAATACCTGTAGTTCAATTTTGGTCTACCTTTATAGATCTTGTTCTCGAGATTCAACTTTCTAATCAAACGTTTATACTGTTGAACCCATGATTTTGTTTGTTGTGATGACGACAGTAAATAATATGGAATAAATGGCTCATTCACACTAGATTTCCGAGAAACACTTCTTGATCTATTTGATTGTTGATTTATGTTATCATTGGTGACTTCAAATTCATCCACTGATTGATCATATTCGTCCTCCACTTCATCACCGAAAATGTCTTCAGCATTAATATCATCTATTTGTACAAGGTCTTCACATATTGGAACAGGAGTACCACTTCGTGTACAATCAGAATTACTATCATCGTCATCATCACTATTCATACTGATATCAACATTTTCAATCTGATTTTCAAGATTCAAAGTAATTTGAGGTTCATTACTGTTTCCTAGTAATGGTGTGGTTTCATCACGTTCCAAATCAAAATGACTGGATAAATGTGATTTCCTACTAATATTGGAAGCATAACTGATTTCATTACGAATTGTTTTAGATTGATCCTTAATCAATGTTTCCCCAGTGATATATATTTCAAAATCATCTCCATGAATAAACCCATCAAAATATTGTAAAATAAGTACATCACGGAAATCTTTAATAACCCAAAGTATTTTTGTTGGTATCCCGTGATAATTCATTACTCTCAATATTGGTAATGCAAATGAAATAGCAGATCCACCTATTACAATCAATAAACGTTTGGCATTAACTTTTAACTTACTCAATGCAAATTTCAGTGATGATGGAGATTGAATAAATAACAAATGAGGGTCATAGCTACCCACAATTAAGTACTTTCTATTATTGTATAATTTAAAATTACTTTTCGGATAATTAATCGTTGTAGCTTGTCATTTGGAAATGAAACTAATGTATAAGGATGATAATTTGGTATGAGTTGCTTACAAATTCTCACCATAAAATTTGGACTGTAGTTTGTTAACCTAATATGAGCACCTGGTGCATGAGCTGGTTGGGCAATTAAATTATTGGGTATTTCAATCATGGACAAATTAGGTGACACATCAATAACTTTTATCTCACTTTAATGGATACTCTTGTTAAATAAAACCTGTACCCAATTTGTCCAATTAATATGGTCACATTGACAAAGGTATATACAGTATATGGTTGTGGACGAACATGAAATTGAAGACACACAACAATTACCCATGTCCAGGTATAATGCATGGAATAGAATAATTTGTACCAACGTTTTCTCATTCCAGATACTGAAGTAACAATGATTATCAAGAACCCCGCCAAGGCAATCCATCCATAAACATTTTCTAATTTCCAAACTTTGGACATTGTCCTTTTAGCATCAAAGTAACCAATATACAACACTGTATGTATAATGCTTTGAACAATAATAAATCGTGATAACCATTTATGGATAGGATTAACGTTAAGTACAATGTATTTGGTAATGGACTTGGTCTTAATGTTAAAAACAAAACTGCTGGTAAACAATTAACAGGAATTCTACCCAATCTTTTTGCCAAATAAATCAAATCACCATTATTAATATCTATTAATGATAATGTTCCCAATAATGCTGTCCAAAATAATAATTGTATTATAGTTGATGAATGTAAAGTAATGTTGAATACAATACTTTTAAGTGCCAGTGCAATCTTGGTGAGAAATTTATCTTTCCAACTAGCAGTTCGACAATTTGGGTGATGTTCATGCAGAATGTAATGATCCAATTTCAGATTGAAAGATCTTATGAAATTTGATTTGAATCGTTGATGAAAATTATGAATGATTAAAT
>CAJVQF010000145.1:0-48738 GCA_911254575.1 Candida sanyaensis
CAACTGGAAAACAATATGAACCATTATGATTTGAAAGTAATATACTACTAGGTGGATTTTGATTGGTTAAGATTAAGCCGCATAGTTACACAAATTAAGTAATAAATTCAAGATGCGCTCTTGTCAAATTCCGCCCAACTTTAATGTGCCTCCCCACCAATTGTAGACATGTACACTTGTACTCCTCATTATCATCTAGAACCAAATAATAATAAAAAATGTTTAAACGAGTGGTAATGCCCCAACAAAAATCAGGCTTAGTCAAAAAGAAAGAAGAAGTATTATATTGAATTTTGGTTTCGCTAAATGATAAATCTGTAAATAATTTCCTGAATCTGATAGTCCATGCCATGTAATAAACAGTAGAGAAATAAAAGAATCTTGATAAGCATTAGTTAGTTGGTAAACTATAATTAAAAAATGATATATTTGACTTCTTTAGATTTGTTAAACATAAGCCAATAAGGTAAATGTGATACATTGATAGAATTTAAATCGATAACGGTTAATTCGTAAAAAAATAAAACCAGAATAGTGAAAGGATTCTGGTTGAATACAAAAAAAAAAAGGAAGAAGCACGCACCTTCCTATTTGGGTATGCACTTGCGTTCCCAATTAGGAAAGTTGAACAGATCTTGAAATCTTTGATTTTTTTCGTTTTAGTTCCCGATAACAAAGTTTTTTATTCTTTTCATTCCGAATTTACACAGAATCCAACGATGAGTACTGAATTGATCAAATCTTAGATTAGATAATTTCATATTTTTTTTTTTTTGGTCAGGGGAAGGGAAACATTATAAATAGACCTTGTTTTCTGGTTTTGATAATTCTAAATTTTTTTTTAAATCTCCTTTTTCCTTTTCTTTATTCAATCTACATACCTATTCCATATACATCCAACATTTTCAATGTCTGCTCCACATCCATTTGATTCCGTCAAGGATTACGAAATCAGATTAGCTTCTAAATTAGTTAAAGATGCTTACCCAGCATCTGCCAATGTTCATTTTGTTCAAATCGACAGATGTGATCCACCAAAAAGAAATGAAGAAATATATTACTGCTGAAAGAGAAGGTTTACCATTACCAAAAATCCCAAGAATTTTATATTGTTACTATTATACCAACACTTTAGATTTCAACAAAGCTTTGGTTAATGTTACTGTTGGTCATGTTATTACTAAAACTCAATTACCAAAAGGTATTGCTGGTCCACTTTTACCAGATGATATGGCTGAATGGGAAGAATATTGTAACAATCACCCATTGGTTAAAGCTGAAATTGAAAAATTGAAATTACCTGCTGGTTATTCCGTTAGAAATGATCCATGGATTTATGCTACTGATGATCCAAATGAAACCAGACCATTAATTCAATTTTATATGTATATTTTGGCTGGTAATGGTCATACTGAATCAAATCATTATTCTTTACCTTTGAAATTCAGTCCAGTTTTTGAATGTTTCACCAAAAAATTCATTAGAATTGATTATTTACCAGGTGGTTTTGATCACAAGACTGTACCAACAGGTCCATGGCAACAAGTTCCAGCTGTTGAATATCATCCAGATTTGAATGGTGAAACTCAAATGAGAGAAGTTAAACCATTATTGATTTCTCAACCAGAAGGTCCATCATTTAAAGTTGAAGGTAACAAAGTTACTTGGCAAGGATGGGAATTTAGAATTGCTACTACTTCAAGAGAAGGTTTTGCTGTTTATGATTGTTGGTTTAAAGGTAGACAAACTTTCTACCGTATTTCTTTATCAGAAATGACTGTTCCATATGGTGATCCAAGAGCTCCATACCACAGAAAACAAGCCTTTGATTTGGGTGATTGTGGTTTTGGTGTTAATGGTAACAAATTAGCCCTTGGTTGTGATTGTTTGGGTTACATTAACTACATGGATGGTCACGGTATTCATGCTAATGGTGAACCATTTGTTATTCCAAATACTGTTTGTATGCATGAACAAGATGATGGTTTGTTGTACAAACATGTCAATTACAGAACTGATAACGCAGTTGTTGCCAGAAAGAGAGTCTTTATTGTTCAAACCATTGCTACTGTTGCCAATTATGAATATATCATCAATTTGAAATTTGTCACTGATGGTTCTATTGATATTGAAACCAGAGCCACTGGTATTTTATCTACCATGCCAATTGATGAAAATGTTAAAGTTCCATGGGGTACTATTGTTGGTCCAAATGTTATGGCTGCTTACCATCAACATATTTTATCATTCAGAATTGATCCAGCTATTGATGGTCATTCCAACTCTGTTGTTTATGATGATGCTGTCAAATTACCAAGAGATGAATTTAACCCATACGGTATTGGTTTTGTTACTGATAGAAAATTTGTTGAAAAAGCTGGTTATGTTGAACAAGCTCCATTCAAAAACAGAACTTATAAAATCATTAATGAAAATGTTATTAACCCAATCAGTAAAACTCCAGTTGGTTATAAGATCAATATGCCAGCTAGACAAATGTTATTAGCTGATGCAGATTCATTCAACTCCAAGAGAGCTCAATTTGCTACTCAACAAGTTTGGGTTACTAAATATAGAGATCATGAATTATTTGCTGCTGGTGAATTTACTAATCAATCTCATGAAGATACTGGTCTTGGTGTTTGGGCTAATGGTGTTGATCCAGTTAGAAATGAAGATGTTGTTGTTTGGGCTACTTTGGGTTTCACTCATATTCCAAGAGTTGAAGATTTCCCAGTTATGCCTGTTGAAACTCACAATATTCAATTGGCTCCAGTTAATTTCTTTGATAGAAACCCAGCCTTAGACTTGCCACAATCAAGTCAATCTTTCAACAAATCCGTTTTGGTTGCTGGTGAACCAGAAAAGTCTTGTTGCAAATCCAACCTTTAGATATAAATAGTCATTGTTGAATTTATTTTTATTTTTGTAAAATTTTTTTGTTAATAAATGTTCATAATTAGATATAAATAGATATAATTGTATTGGAATTTCTTTTTTCTGTAGTCTACACACTACTTGTGCAACACCATCACGTGAATAAGCCAAAAACTTGAAAAGAAACAATCAAGAAGATTTACTGAATTTAAAATTCATGTGTGGATAAAAGATTGATCATCTCTTAAGTAAACAGACCACTACTGTTGGTGTTGTTATTTGTAATAATGCTACCTTGTAGAGTATTCATTTGTAATGGTTTAACAAATTTTGCAGTACAACGATCCTCATCGCAGTAGTTGAATATATAATCCAAATCAGTTGGAGATGATCTAAGACAGTTAACTATTGCTGAAAGGGTCCTGTAATTGTATTCACTTTGGTAATTGATACCAATATTCTACTTCTTGCACTAGTTATGGTAATATTTTGCTTATCTTCTTTTTTTTTTTTTTTTTTACAGTTAAATAATATATAGTCGTGCACCTTTGCAAATCAATTAAACGAGCAAACAAACAAACAAAAAAAAAATTCTTTTTAGTGTGAGAGGCAATGAGAGGAAAAAATTTTTTTTTTTTTTCTGCTGTGTTTGCCATTTTTTTTTAGAGAAGAGATGTTGTGTGAGAATCACAACAAGCATCAACAACAAACAACAACAATAATGTAAAAAGGAGTGAGAAAAAAATAAAAAAAAATTTGATTTCTTCATCCATCTTTTTTTTTTTTTTTTGATAGAAATTTTTCTTTTAAGAGAAACTTTATAAATCAATACATTATAAATCATTTCAATAATGGCTCAAGAAGTTCCTACATTTAAATTAGTTTTAGTCGGTGATGGTGGTACCGGTAAAACCACTTTTGTTAAAAGACATTTAACTGGTGAATTCGAAAAGAAATATATTGCTACTTTGGGTGTTGAAGTTCATCCATTAGGTTTCCACACTAACTTTGGTGAATTGAAATTCGATGTTTGGGATACTGCTGGTCAAGAAAAATTCGGTGGTTTAAGAGATGGTTATTATATTAATGGTCAATGTGGTATCATTATGTTTGATGTTACTTCTAGAATCACTTATAAAAATGTTCCAAATTGGCATAGAGATTTAGTTAGAGTTTGTGAAAACATCCCAATTGTTTTGTGTGGTAACAAAGTTGATGTTAAAGAACGTAAAGTTAAAGCTAAAACCATCACTTTCCACAGAAAGAAGAACTTGCAATATTATGATATTTCTGCTAAATCTAACTATAATTTCGAAAACCATTCTTATGGTTGGCTAGAAAATTAGTTGGTAACCCACAATTGGAATTCGTTGCTTCTCCAGCTTTGGCTCCACCTGAAGTTCAAGTCGATGCTGATTTGATGCAAAAATACCAACAAGAAATGGAACAAGCTACTGCTTTACCATTGCCAGATGAAGATGATGCTGATTTGTAATCAAGTAGTAAGATTTTCTTATTTTACTTAAAATTATTACTGAAAACAACAACAACAACAACAACTACAAGAAGAATTGTTGAAAGGGTTTATTCATTTATCTTGAATGAAAAAAAAAAAAAAATATCACTTTTTTTTATTTTAAAGTTCAATTTTGTATATTCCTTTCTTTTTTCTTTTAATTAAATACATATTAATCCATCATTTTTCTATTATCAATTAACTATAAAATAACGCCCATATTGTATACCCTCTCTATTTTTTTTTTTTTTTTTTTTTTTTGCGACCAATTGAATCATAAATTCTATTTAGACAATTATATTGATTTCTTTTGGGTATGATCAAATATCGCCTTTTGATATTGTCTAGTATTATGATAAACTGAAGGAGGAGGATTTGGAAATCCTATTAAATTAGGAGGTGGTGGTAAAAAAATTGCATCATCATCGTTGTCATCATCCTCATCCTCATCGTCATCATCATTATTGTTCTCATTTTGTATATTGCCATTGACTAAACCATTCCTTTCATTATCATTTTTCTTATCTATATCCATAGAATCAATATTGGTATTATTACTCTTATTATGATTTGATTTTCCTTTTCGAAGATTTTCATAATTATTAATTTTATCTAGTGTAATATCATATATAACCTCCAGAGGATTCCATATTTTAGATTCTTTAGCTTTTAATTCATAATAATCACAATATAGTTTGATATGATTACGTCCTTGTAAATGTGATTTTCTAACACTTAAAGTATCATGTGTTAAATATGATTTACAATAATCACAATAATATTTTGGCATTATTTCTTTCTAAAGTTCTTTATGATGGATCTAAACTTGTTATTTAATGTGTGCGATTCATTCAATTGATTCTCAAAATGTACAATTGTATTTTTACGAAAAGAGCACCAAAAAAAAAAAAGAAAGTATAAAAAAAAAAAAAAAAAATTTACCACACATACACGAGGGTCGTGCACATTATCCATGGTTTTGCTTTTGGTTGTTTGTTTTTGGTGTTGACCAATGGAAAATTGTTTCTGAACCGAAAATTGTTTCGTGTCAATATACACGACTAACATTTACCGAATCGCACACATTCACTCTCATACATTGACATTCAAAGGAAAAATGAAAGAGAGAGAGAGAAAACGAAAAATCTTCAAATTAACGTTGATAATACTTTTAAAACATCAGCATTATTTGACAACTATTGAAGATTTTATACAATGTTTAGACCAGTTGCTGTATGTAACTTATAATCTAATGTCAAGGGGAACGTATTGATTAGGGGATGGACAAAGCGGAGATTATCATTACCATTAAAACATTTGATGAGTTCAAGTTCATGTTCAAGTTCATGTTCAAGTTCATCAATTGAAAATCATTATTGTCAGCAATAACATTAATTTTTAAAATTGATAATACACCCCCGTTGTTAATTTGTTTCAATTGATAATTATTTAATATTTGTTTTATTTTTTTATAATTTCAATTACTAACTCAATTTGTTTTTACTTAGCGTTTATCATCAAGAAGATTATTTTCAATCACTCCAAGAAGATCCAATTTAGTTGGTGATTTATACATTCAACATATTAAGGCTTTTAAACCAAAGACTTTAACTCAAGAAGAAATTGCTTCTGCTGTTCAAGCTTTTAAATTACCAACTGCTCCAACTGTTCCACAAAGTGCTATTAACGCTGAAGCTGTTAAAGAATATGAAACTTCTGATGTTGAAACTGCTGCTGTTAACCCAAGTGCTTCTGCTGAAGAATCTCAAGCTGATGAAGATTGGTTTGTTTTCGAAGAAGTTGAAGAACATCATTAAATGATGATATGACATACTTTTCTTTTTTTAATATTAGAAAAAAAAAAAGAAAAAGTTTTCATCGACATATATTATTATTTACTATTTAAATATTCAATAAAAAATATTAAAGTATAAAGTAAAAAAAGCAAATTTTGATTAGTTATTTTATGACAAATAGGAGAATTGAGCAAACAATGTAGCATCAGAATTACTGATCTAAGTGCTTGAAGTTCTTAATGAAGGATCAGGTTTTTTCAGACGTGGTTATGTGATCTAATTCTCATAAACTGTACATATGATTCACCTGGTAGTATAGGTTTTACCATGTAACTGCTTTAGTTTATTAGTTAAAATACTCATGCTTCCCATTTATTTACTGTCAATTAATATACTGTACATTAGTTAAATTCTATAGATATATGAAAAATTAAAGTGAGTTTATGCAGCGGCTATATTAGTGTGTAATTCATCTTCATATTCAATTTCAACTCTTGGTCTCTTCTTTCTTCTCTTCTTATCACCTGATTCCTTGACATTCTTAGATCCTTGTTCTTCATCAGATTCATCATCATCATCATCATCATCAGATTCTTCTTCATCACTTGAACCAGATTCTCCAAGCCATTGTTGTAATTCTTCCATATCAACCATTTCATCATCTTCATCTTCATCTTCCACGAATTCAACTTCACCTTCACTTTCATCTTCTTCTTCATCTTCAATTTCATCTTCATCAAATTCTTCTTCATCTTCAACTTCATCAATTTTACCCATAACTTTTTGCCAAATTGCATTATCAACATTAAGTGGTTTATCACCATAAGCACCACTTTTTAATCTTTCTAATAATTCTTTTTCTATTTGTTTTTCAATCTTAGCTGCACTAAGAGCTTTTCTTTCTCTATTTTCTTCTCTTCTTTTAACTTTACTTTTAACCCCAACATAATGTCTTTCTTCTTCACCTAATGCTAATCTTCTTTCAGTAATTGCAACTTGAGTCAATCTAGTAAATCTTTGTTTACATTTATGAATTAAAAATGGTTGCCAATATTGTAATCTTTCATCAATTTGTTTTAAAGCCTTTGTATAATTCTTAGATAATTTAATTCTTTCCCACCATCTATTTGGCATATGTGTTCTTTCTGCAGTTTTCATATAAAGATATAATTTACCTCCAACATTCTTAACTGTAGCATATCGTGAATTAGCCAATGGACATGATTGTCTATTACAAAACCCAGTTACATTATATTCATTTCGACAAAAATTTTGATTCTTATCTGTTTTAACCTTGAATGCACAAAAATTATGATTAATTGTTTGCCAAACTATATCATCAGACATCTTGAATTATTATATTTTAATTGATTAGTTTCTATTGGAATTAACCTGTAATATAAATATATATATATATATATATATATCTAATTAATCTTTCTAAAAAAAAAAAAGAAGGAATCAACTTTGAAACTGTTATTGAAATTTCTGATGATGCCCTTTTCTAAAAAAAAAAAAAAATTTTTTTTTTTAATTTTTCTTTTCTTTTTTCGTCTTTTACAGTTAATCAGAGATGAGTTCACGTGGATAAAGTCACGCGACAAAAAACAATAATTTTTATCTGATTATTGATTGGGGCAAATTTAAACATTGATATAGATATTGATAATTTTAAGATCTTAATTTATATGGTTTTGTCGGTACTGTAGGTTTGACTTTGACAATTTTTGGACCAATTACTTTAAAGAATATTTTATTATCTAAATCATTAGCAATTCTAGAAAATGACATTAATGTAATACAAATTTGATAAGGATCTTTATTTTCAAATAAATCAATAGTTTGAAATATTTCATCATGAGGTAATTTAATCAATTCACATAATTTTAAGAAAAAACTAATATTTTCCATTTGAATAAATGCCATTTTTGAATTTTTAAATTTTAAAGTTGGATTATTATTATTAATATTTGATAGTGGAATTAATTGACCTAATTTACATAGTATCTCACCATCTTTTAATGATTCGCAAAGATCTATATTTTGATAAGATTGAGAACTAGTGGAGAATTTATGATTAAATAAATCAGGATATTTAGGTGATAAAATATCATAGAGATAAGATTTAACTTCTGATTGAATATTATTATATCTTGTCAATCTAGAGCTAGTTAAATCTTCATCTAAGTTTTTATTATCATTTGTCAATTGAATAACCATGGTTTAATGTGGAAAGTTGTTGATGTTGTTGGAAGTGGTGGTAGTTGTTGATTCGGCTTTCTTTGATCAGTAGTATTCAATGGGTGATATTATTTTTTTTTTTTGTTGGAGCTCGTCGCAATCTCTCCCTCGCGGCATGATTCTTGAATTTCATCGTTGAGGCACAGTTCAGAAGAAGTACACAAAAGACTAAGGGGTGGTTCAAGCAAGTGATAACTGTTTTGCAGCTGCAGTATTATAGAATGATACCTAAATGGGATGACAAATCATTGAATATTCCTAACTCTAATCTAATTAAACTAGATACAATTTCAAACAAAAAGAAAAATCAAGCATAAAGTATTCTGATATTTGCATATAAATATCCTTGATCCATGTACAATTCAAGCAATAAAATGTCAATTAACTAAAAACCAAGGCTCTAGAAGTTAATTCACAAGGAAAATGTTTCCACAACTGTTGAAACATATCAATCAACACCCTGTATCGACAGGAAATAAAATCCTAATACATTGGTATATCTTATCACTAACACTATTCCGCGGTCCCACTTAAGGGGTTTATACCAAGATCATGTGGAAAGTCAAGAAATACAGTATATTCTTAAAGAAGCAACTATCGGAGATTAAGTCAACAATCAGATCATTTTTTAGAAGATTTATTCTTGTAATTGATCAACGTGGTGGCAATTATTAAAATTGTATGATCAATTTTGAACCAATTGACTTACATTGTTATTTTTCAATCTAACAAGATAGTATAGGATTGGTTATTTGAATTTGTCAGCTCATAATCAAAAAAAAAAAACCCGCATGTATAGAGTTAAAGTTACAAAAAAAAAAACGGGCACATTTCCGTAGCGTATGTAGTCTTTCTAGAAAACAAAACAATGTTACCACCATGTTAGCCATGTGGCAATAGTTTTACCACAAGATAAAGTGTATTATCAGGAAGTATCGGATACTAATATCCACAGGAAACATTCAAATAATATACCATACAACATTTGTCAGCCTTATAGTCGTTTCTTTTTGCTATGATCTATTTTTAATGAACTCTCCGCACTTTAATGCATGAATGTTTATTTTATTATACGAGTTACGGATAATCTAGTTCAGCAAAAAGGGAAGGTACATTTAGTGTTAGAAATGTACATGTTTTCTTTCCTCCGATACATTGATGAGTAAGCAAGAAACGAAAAATCAATTATCATCACCGCCAGCAGATTTAACAATAGGAGTGCGTTTTTTCGCAATTTTTTTTTTTTCTTATTCACAATGGAACTGATTGTTTTCTCTATGGTAGTAGGTTCCCAAATTCTCAATCATTGCGATATATACATTTAATTGGATTACTAATTAAGGTTTGACCATTAAGCTTTGACATACATAGCATTTTCCCAACTTTTTTTTAGTATAATTTATAATAATACCAAGAATGGTATAAATAGAGGTATATATCATCATTAGAATTCAGATTTTTTTTTATTTTCTTTCTTTATCATTATCAAAGAATAATAACTTCTCTCTCATAACTAAACAAATAAATAATTTTACAAATAATGTCTTCTACTACTGTTTTCGTTTCTGGTGTTTCTGGTTACATTGCTCAAGAAATTGTTAAACAATTGATCCAAAAGGGTTATAAAGTTGTTGGTACTGTTAGATCCAATGAAAAAGGTGATTCATTAAAAGAAAATTTAAAATCTGCTGGTTTACCATCTGAAAATTTCACTTATGAAATTGTTAAAGATATTGGTGTTAAAGGTGCTTTTGATGAAGCATTAAAAGCTCCTCCAGAAGTTACTGTATTCTTACATACTGCTTCACCTTTCCATTACAATGTCACCGATATTGAAAAAGAATTATTGCTTCCAGCTATTGAAGGTACCAAGAATGCATTAGAAGCAATTAAAACTTATGGACCACAAATTAAACATGTTGTTATTACTTCTTCATATGTTGCTGTTGGAAATTTCTTTGAACTTACTGATCCATCCCAAATTGTAACTGAAAAAGATTGGAATCAAATTACTTATGAATCAGCTAAAGAAAATCCAGGTAAAGGATATTTCGGATCCAAGACTTTTGCAGAAAGAGAAGTTTGGAAATTTATTAATGAAGAAAAACCAAAATTTACCATTGCAACTGTCAATCCAGCTTATGTTTTTGGACCACAAGCATTTGAAGTTAAAGATAAATCTCAATTAAATACATCTATTGAAGTTATCAATTCCGTTTTGAAATTAAATAAAAATGATGAGTTTGAAAATTCACCAGGTTATTTCGTTGATGTTAGAGATGTTGCAAAAGCTCATATTGCTGGTTTTGAAAATGAAAAAATTTATGGTGAAAGATTAGTTATGGTTGAAGGTGGATTTAATACTCAAACTATTTTGAATCAAATTCGTGAAGATTTCCCAACTTTAACTGAGAAATTACCTGTTGGTAAGCCTGAACAAGCCGAAGATTGGATTCCAATTTCACATAAAGTTGATAATTCTAAAACCAGAGAATTATTAGGATTTAAATTTATTGATTTCAAACAATCTATCGATGATACTGTTTCTCAAATTATTGCCTAGGTTATATACATGTGTATAACAGTTTAATTAAATTGATTTTTATATATATATTATTCAATGTTGCAATTTTTGTCTCTTTGGTTTTCGCAGTAACCTTCCAGAAGGAGTTGGATTGTTTCTGTACTCCGATTTGCGGGTTAAGATTTGAAAATTTTAAGACACGGGACATATTTTCTTTTATCGTTTTCCCACCACGGCGATTATAGGAACACAATTTCCGTAACCGAAAATTTTTTCATTTTCCCATAAACCATAAACCTTTGTTATTAATTCTTTTTCTTCTTCTTCTTGGTTACCGCTGATATTATCAACAGCTGTGTTGACCTTGCCTTTGACCAGATGCCAACTTTATTCCACCGTTACAATGAATTATTAAAAGACGTCCTTGGATAATGAATTCCCTTGGATGTGGAATATTTTTCACTATGGGTGATTTTGTCGCTCAATCATTATTTCCAAAAGAATCTCATCAACCAATAGATTATCATAGAATGATGAGAGCTGGTATTTATGGATCTTGTTTCTTTGCACCTATTAGTGTTCTATGGCATGGTAAAACATTACCAAAAATTAAAAACCCATTTATTAATATATTCAAAAGACAAAAAATGGAAGAAATTCCTGCTATGAAGAAGAAACTACATTTATATGATACTGTTTTTCGAATGGGTATTGATCAGTTGATTTTCCCTGGATTAGTATGGATTCCTTTATATAATACCGTTATGGTTGTTTTATCAGGTAGAGATGATCCATTTCAAATTATTAAAGATAAATTATATAATAACTGGTGGAGAGTTTTAAGTGCAAATTGGACAGTTTGGCCAGGATTTCAATTTTTTAATTTATATTTCATTCCGGTTCATTTAAGAATTGTTGCCCTGAATATTTATGCCACTGGTTGGAATACATTTTTAAGTTTTGTTCATAATACAAAAGGTCATGGTCATGGAAGTGGACATAGATTAGAAGAAATTGTTGATATTGATGATGAAGATCAAGAATTCTATGTGTTTTATGATTAGTTTAAAGAAAGAAAATTTTTTTTTTTGGAAAACTGTGGATTTACAAGGTTGGAACCGAAATCGCAGTAGTTAAAAAAGAGAGTTTGTTTTGAAAAATAATTGAATCTCCTCATCATCATCGTTATCAACAAAGCTGAAAAAAAAAAAAAATATTGTTAAAGCAACTTTTAGAAATCTTATTTATTTTTATCTATTTATTTTTTTTTTACAATTACAATCATGAAACGTATTTTCACAAGATACAATGTATTATTAAAACAACATCCATTTGCCACAAATGCAATAACCACTGGGATTTTACTTGGAACTGGAGATGCCCTTGCCCAATTTTTATTCCCACAAGATCCAGATCAACCATTTGATTATTTTCGTAACTTAAGAGCAATAATATATGGATCATTAATATTTGCCCCTGTTGGAGATAAATGGTATAAATTATTGAATACAAGGGTTAAATGGCCAGGCGTTAGTGATAAGAATGAACGTTATAAATCAACTATTCTACGAGTTATGGCTGATCAATTGATTTTTGCTCCATTTATTGGTATCCCATTATATTATAGTTCAATGACTATATTGGAAAATAAACAACCATTTATGGAGAATATTATGACCAAATTCGAAACCAGTTGGTGGGTTACGTTAAAAGGGAATTGGTTGGTATGGCCGATTTTTCAATTTGCAAATTTTTATTTGATCCCTGTGGAATTTAGATTAATGGCAGTGAATGTAATTAGCATAGGATGGAACACATATTTAAGTTATGTCATGCACAACACCAAGTAGGTGTATCTGTATGTATGTACAAGTTTTTACATCTATATACAAACTATTAAAAGACAAATACATTTCTGATTTGATATTGAAGAGATCTGCAGGGTATAGACTATTTACGAGGAAAAGAAGAAACGAAATAACTCCGATCACTGTAATCATATGCTTGTTATACTCTCTTGAAAAACTTTACTGGTTAATAATGTACATTTGCTCTCAATGGTTATGATATCATTACAAATAAAAACAATTTTGATAGCCAAAATTTCTAAGTGTGGAAAAAATTGAGTGAGCAACACAGTTGGGAATGTACCATTGCGTAATGTATTAAAAACTAAGAGCGAGTGAGAAAGACAGAAAGAAAGAGAGAGAGAGAGAGACAGAGGTACAACATCCTGAACATCCCCTAATAGATTAATTGTGTACAACGAATCAATAATCTGAAACGAAACAAGAAAATATATTATCTACTAAGATCATCAACCCTGTGTTAATGTTTTCTTTTTTCATTCTTCACTGAAATGACCCACTTTTCTTTTTTTTTTAAAAAAAATATACATGTTTTTATTCTATAGTATAATTATTAGTTCTTTTAATCAGAAGGAATTTAAATATGAAAAATTCCTCTTGAAAATTAAGTTGAGGGGTCCATGCTGTAAACTAATGTTTCTTTTTTTTTTCTTTTGGCATAGTTTGCTAAAGTTTAATAGCAATTAAATTCGTTGCTCTTAAGTCAAGTATATATGATACAAACAGATTGGTATAGTTGTACCAGTATATCTTAAAGTGGAAAATAAACCCGCTAAGCTAGAGTGGGCTGGTATTATATTCAACTGTATACTGTATGTACAGTACGTGCACAGTATGCCAAAAATCAGGGCGTTTCAAAAGTACACGAAAAAAAAAAAAGAGAACGAAATTAAAGAATTCCAACAAACAAAAAATTCTTTCTCTCTCACTGTCTCTCTCTCTCCCACTGTCTCTTAACTCACAATCAACAGACAACTCAAAACGGGAAGAAAAAAAATAATAAAAAAAAAAAAAAAGTTCAACGAATTTTCTTTAATTCTCAAACCACCACATAGGATATCATTCAATTAACTCAGATACACATCAAACGCAAGTGACAGCATCAATCAATCGTTAAAGAATAACTGAATTTTTATATTAGTTCTTTTTTTGTTTTGTTTTCACACTTTGTTTCTAACAAGTCAACGACGGGAAAAAAAGAGTGATTTGGAGTGAACAAATTTGACGTTCTTTTTTTTTTACTATATATAATCATTGTGGAGAAAGATAGTACTTTTCATATTTCTACAACAATCAATATCCAACCAAGATGATGAAAGGATTTAAAAATAGATTGACTCGTAATAAGAGTCAATCAACCGGTAAGAAGACAGAGAAAAAAGATAAGGATAAGGAAAAAACTGACAAAAGGGCCACCTCACCAAGTAGTCTGAATTTAACAAGTTCTTCATCACTGCAAAGTTCAAAAAATTTGATGATAAATTCATCAGCATCATTGAAATCAAATTCTCCAAGTCCCTCCAGAAATAATAGTTCCACTAGTGCTGGTTCTATAAAATCAGGTAATAGCAACACTACTATGACGTCAGTCACGTCACCACAAGGTCTGCCAACTCAAGAATCACCAAAAATAATTCTTAATGATGATCCATCTGGAAATGTATTTGGTTCACCATCACAACCAAACACCAATACTTCTTTATCTGATTCACCTGTTTCATCTTCTCCTTTGAATGCAAACTTTAATGCCCAACTTCAACCCCAACCCCAACAGCAACTGCAACTGCAACAGCAACAAAATCAACAAAGTCAACAACAACAACAACAACAACAACAACAAGCAGTTGGTGGTAGTAGTAGTGGTGGTGGTCTAGGTGGTGCCGCTGCTCCACCTTCATTCAATTTAACTCAACCAATCACTCCTACTCCAACTTCTCCGATTAATTATCAACATCAATATGAAGGAAAAGCATCTCATAGTCAACATGGTGCTGGTCAACATTATTCTCAATTAAATCCAAATATTTCTACACCTGGTAAAGAAATCGATATTGATTTGATTATGACACCAAAGAGACATTCTTCTTCTAGATTTGAACCAACATCTTCTGAAAGATATCAAGAAATTGTCAAGTTGCCAAATTTTGATGAAGTGTTACCAGAAGAACAAATTCAATTGTTTATTCAAAAAATTGATCAATGTAATATTATGTTTGATTTTAGTGATCCAACTTTTGATATTAGAGGTAAAGAAATCAAAAGAATAACTTTACAGGAATTGATTGCCTTTATATCCAATAATCGTTTCACTTATACTGATGAAATGTATAAACATGTTGTCACCATGTTTAAAAAGAATCTTTTCCGTCCAATTCCACCACCAGTTAATCCTGTGGGTGATATTTATGATCCGGATGAAGATGAACCAGTTAGTGAATTGGCATGGCCTCATATGCAAGCTATTTATGAGTTTTTCTTGAGATTTGTCGAGCTGCCAGATTTTCAACATCAAATTGCCAAACAATATATTGATCATGATTTTATTTTAAGAATATTGGAATTATTTGATAGTGAAGATCCAAGAGAACGTGATTGTTTAAAAACCACCTTGCATCGTATTTATGGTAAATTTTTAAGTTTGAGAAGTTTTATTAGAAAATCTATAAATAATGTTTTTCTACAATTTGTTTATGAAACAGAAAGATTTAATGGTATTGGAGAATTGTTGGAAATTTTAGGATCTATTATTAATGGATTTGCATTACCATTAAAGGATGAACATAAAATTTTCTTGGTTAGAATTTTGATGCCATTACATAAGGTTAAATGTTTATCATTATATCATCCACAATTGGCATATTGTATTGTACAATTTTTAGAAAAGGACCCTTCATTGACTGAAGATGTAATTATGGGATTACTTAGGTATTGGCCAAAAATTAATAGTCCAAAAGAAGTTATGTTTTTAAATGAAATTGAAGATATATTTGAAGTTATGGAACCAAATGAATTTATCAAGATTCAAATTCCATTATTTGCTCAATTATCTAAATGTATTAGTTCACCACATTTCCAAGTTAGTGAGAAAGTTTTATGTTATTGGTCAAATGAATATTTTTTGACATTAATTACTGAAAATGCTGAAGTTGTTTTACCAATTATTTTTGCTGCATTATATGAATTAACTAATTCAACTCAACCAGGTATTGAGAATGGAATTATGGAACAAAAATTGGCTCAATTTCCAAATGCCACAACTGATGCCAATGGTAATTTAATTGATGGAGGATTAGTATTACAAGATTTACAACAAGGAATTAGTCCAAGTTTAAATAATCCGTCACATCCACATTATAATATTTTCCAAGTACATGCATCAATAAATAATAGTAATAATGGTAATGGTAATACAAACAATGGTCATAATAATAATTCCGGCAATCCAGATAGTATGCAAGGACATACTGATATGAATGGTAATGAAATGTCAGATGAAGAATATTATGATCTGTTTACTGGAATGGGAGGTGGACATAATCCATTAGGAGATGAATTTGGAGGAGGTAGTGGAGGAGCTTTTGATGATAGTGGAGTATTGCAACATAATTCTGCTACATCTAATTGGAATAGAAGTATTCATTCATTAGCTTATGGAGCCTTGAAAGTATTTATGGATCATAATCCAATATTATATGATCATTGTACTATGCTTTATCATCAATCATTAGCTGAACAAAAACAACGTGAAGCTAATAGACAAGAAGGTTGGAAAAGAGTTCAAGAGATTGTTAGACAAATTAAAGAAAAACAAACAAGTGAACCTCAACAACAACATCCAGAAAGTGGAGTTATTTAGAATAATAATAATAAAAAAAATACTCTTGAAGACCTAAAAGGGAGGAAAATAAATATGAAAAAAAAAAAAAAAAATAAGAAAACATCTCAATTAAATAAGAAAAAGAGAATGGATTTAATGTTTATATATAAATATATATATATAAATGTATACTTTGTTCAATTGGTTTTTTTTATTATTTTTCATTAATCTTTGGATGATTTGAACGTGTTTTGTATATTTATATAGTGGAATGAAGGAAAGATACTGTATGATCTTTAAGCCAAAATATTGATGTAAACTTGTGTTCGGGGGAGGGGATTTGACGGATAAATCAAAACGAGATTTTCCGGAATTGTTTGGAACATTGTACACGACACTATGCTAAAAATTTTTTTTTTTTTTTCATTTTCAATTGCAAATTGAAAAGTTTTTTTTTTTTGACTTCTTTTTTTTTTTTAATGTTCTTTTTCTTCTTCTTCTTTCAGTTTAATCCATTAACTTAAGAATTAATGAAATAGTATGTTTTTATATAAAGTATTAATTAATTATTATTATTATTATTACAATTTTTTTTTTTAATATGATGAGAAACTATAGCACGATTACTATTTGAATAAATTTAAATAATGAAATCTAAAATATAGAACCGCTACACTGATACCCCATAATAATAATAATAATAATAATAATAAATTGAATGAATTTAAGATCTTCAAAGAATAATAACATGTAATACTAACTTTGAAATCAGATACTAGATAGGATTTTATTTGTGATTTTATCGGAATCTACGTTGGAATGATGTGTATCCATTGATATTAATCGATTTCCGATGGAATTTCCGTTATCAAGAGACAAATAACTTGGAGTAGACTTGACTTATAGATGTAGAAATCTCTCTATATTATGTGATTATGTGTATCATTCTTTTCAATGGATAATATTAATCATGTTATCTTTCATTTGTAATCTCTTATTGAGTTGTTAACGACTAATGACAATTGAAAGGATTAATGCTTTCTGGAAGGCTCTTTTATTTTTTTTTCAATCATCTCCATCCTGTATATAACTCGAGGAGAAAAAATTTTTTTTTTTTATTTTTTTTTTTCTAATGTAGTTTGTCATCAACCTCATCGTTTCTTTTATTATATAAATATATTAAATCCATCAAATGAGTAAAAAAATTTTTCAAATACGTTTTTTTTCTCTTTTTCTTTTTTTGGCAAAGTTTGCCCTTATTTACAAGCATATACTATTCCAATAATTATAATGTCATCATTTGAAACTAGTAAAGCTACATCTTATTTATCTCAATATAAATCAAAAGATGGATTATCAATTTCTCAATTAATTGATTCTACTAATTTTGGTGGATTAACATATAATGATTTTTTAGTCTTGCCAGGATTAATTAATTTTCCAAGTTCAAATGTTAGTTTAGAAACTAAATTAACTAAAAAAATTACTTTAAAATCTCCATTTGTTAGTTCTCCAATGGATACAGTTACTGAAGAATCAATGGCTATTCATATGGCTTTATTGGGTGGTATTGGTATTATTCATCATAATTGTACTGCTGAAGAACAAGCTGAAATGGTTAGAAAAGTTAAAAAATATGAAAATGGTTTTATTAATTCTCCAATTGTTATTACTCCTGATGTTACTGTTGGTGAAGTTAAAAAAATGGGTGAAGTTTTTGGTTTTACTTCATTCCCAGTTACTGGTATGTATTAATTCAATTATTGTTAATGTGTGTGTTTTATTTTTTTTTTTTTTTCATTGGGTACTATTATTTTTGATGATTATTTTTTTTAAATTTATTAACTTTCGTTCTACCGAATTACATCAAACGATGTTGGGGAGATTTTTTTTTATTACTGATTTATTGTAATGGAAAAGAAAAAAAAACATACAATTAATTAAATTCTTTTTGTTGATTGAATAATTTTTTTTTTTTATGTTACTAACATTTGATTATTTATAGAAAATGGTAAAGTTGGAGGTAAATTAGTTGGTATTATTACTTCTCGTGATATTCAATTCCATGAAGATAATAGTTCTAAAGTTTCTGAAATTATGACTAAAGATTTAGTTGTTGGTCAACAAGGTATTACTTTAACTGAAGGTAATGAAATTTTAAGATCTTCTAAAAAAGGTAAATTACCAATTGTTGATAAAGAAGGTAATTTAATTTCTTTAATTTCAAGAACTGATTTACAAAAAAATCAAGATTATCCAAATGCTTCTAAATCATTTGATTCTAAACAATTATTATGTGGTGCTGCCATTGGTACTATTGAAGCTGATAGAGAAAGATTAGCTAAATTAGTTGAAGCTGGTTTAGATGTTGTTGTTTTAGATTCTTCTAATGGTTCATCAGTTTTCCAATTGGACATGATTAAATGGATTAAGAAAACTTTCCCAAATTTACAAGTTATTGCTGGTAATGTTGTTACTAGAGAACAAGCTGCTTTATTGATTGAAGCTGGAGCAGATGCTTTAAGAATTGGTATGGGATCTGGTTCTATTTGTATTACTCAAGAAGTTATGGCATGTGGTAGACCACAAGGTACTGCAGTTTATGCTGTTACTGAATTTGCCAATAAATTTGGTGTTCCATGTATTGCTGATGGTGGTATTGGTAATATTGGTCATATTACTAAAGCTTTAGCTCTTGGTGCATCATGTGTTATGATGGGTGGTTTATTAGCCGGTACTACTGAAACTCCAGGGGATTATTTCTATAGAGATGGTAAAAGATTAAAAACTTATAGAGGTATGGGATCTATTGATGCTATGCAACAAACCAATACTAATGCTAATGCTTCAACTTCAAGATATTTCAGTGAAGCTGATAAAGTTTTGGTTGCTCAAGGTGTTTCTGGTTCTGTTGTTGATAAAGGTTCAATTACTAAATTTGTTCCATATTTATACAATGGTTTACAACATTCTTTACAAGATATTGGTATTCAATCTATTGATGAATTAAGACAAAAAGTTGATGGTGGTGAAGTTAGATTTGAATTTAGAACTGCTTCTGCTCAATTTGAAGGTGGTGTTCATGGTTTACATTCTTATGAAAAGAGATTACACAATTAAAATTAAAAAAAAAAAACCCCCTCCTCCTTAATTAGTTGTAGTAGTTAATATTTAATTCTAATACAAAATTAAAGTCAGATTTATAGAAAAATGGAAAAATTCCCTAGAACCACGTGATACATTTTGGACATTTACATTCATTTGTTTTTGTACGATTACGTAAGTGAAATTTTTCTAGAATAGATTTTTTTTTTTTTTTTTTCAATTTTGTGAATAAATAAAAAATGGTTAAATTGTATAGATGAAAATTTCAACTGTATTTGTAAAATATTGCAGTTAAATTCTAATTTTTCGTGTTTCAGAAATTAATACAAAAATGTATAATATGTACATGTGTAATGTATGTACAGTAAGTAAGCGTATATGTACAAGTACTGGAGTTTAAAAATAATTCATTTATAAATAATTTATACAGTACAGTATATCTTTATCATATTGAATCAAATGAAAGTTACACTATTTACAAGTAAAACAAAAACAAAACCAAAAAGAAAGAAATTAAACGACCATTCTTTTATTGTGTTTTGAATTACTTATTGTCTAGTTTCCGAGGTGCTTAGCGTATAGAATTTCTATTTAATTGATAGATAAGCGTAATAATACCGATATTTATTGCATTTTAATATTACAGTACATAATACAAATATGATAAACAACGGTTTTTTCATGAAAGAGTGTTTTCTATAATGATTAAAAGATAAAAACAAGAAAAATCAAGAAAGATCTAGAATTACATAATTCAATAAGAAAAATATAAGAAGATGTGTATCAGTATATGTACAATACACACACTTCGAAGCCTTGAAGGCTTTTTGTTTTTTTTTTTTTTGTTTTTTTGTTGTTTCCTCTTGTATTCATCGTCTTGTGGCTTTCTTTTACAATATAACACAGTAGTACTTGAGAAGATTAGAGGTGAAGTTATACTTGTATATATAAGAATTACAATTACAATTACAATTATATTGTACATGTATAGGAAGTTTAAAATCTTTCTTCCGTTATACAGATATAAAGTACATACAGTACATGTCAAGAGTACTGTACAAGTATAATTTTATACAACAAAATGATTGATGAAGTGGGGGGGGTCAACTTTAGAATAAATTGGAAATTGACGCCTATTCTTTTATAGTATGATATGTGTAAATGTAGATAAGATTTGTTAGTTATAAATAATAAATTTGATTGATAGAATACACATAAAAAGATTAAAGTTACACAGATTATTATTTTTTAGAAATTAAAGAAATAATACTACCGTACATCATGGTGTAATTATTATTGTTTTTTTTTTTTGCAAAACCAAATGCATCAGAGAGCAAAGTTTAATAGTGGATACTATACAGTATATATAATTTGCCAATTATTTATTAAAGTGATATATTGGTGTTATTTTTAGAAAGTTGTATTCAAACTTTTTCAACCAATGCTCGTGTATAAATTACGAGAAATTTTTTTTTAATAGATCTAATTATACACAAATTTAAATGTTTATCTCCACCTTCACTTCCCGTTTCTACCTTTAAAACATGAAACATTTGAATGAAAACACAAACAATCTGAAAGTTTCTAAAAAATTTTGTTTTATGTACAAGAATTCTTTATGTTGTTGTATTACGTAATCGGGAAATTCTTTAATTAGTAATTAATTTCTTATTGTTATCGTAGTTGATTAAATGGAGAACTTAACTGAAAAATTAAAATAAGCTAAATATTTAATCATAGTCGAGATGTTTTAGAAAAAAAAAAAAACAATCTTTATTAATTTTCAGATATTCATCTTAACGTTTGGTTAACATACATGAAATATCTGATACTGATACTGTACTGAAATTACAGTAACACTTTAAGCACAACTTTTCAAATATTTTTGAAACAGCAATCTTCAAAAATTAAAAATTTTTCTTTTTAATTAAAATTTTGCTCCGTTTGGAAATGTTACACAAACAAATACCTTTTTAAGTTTACACCTGATACATATTTTTGTAAGGTTTTGTGTCTCTTTGTATTAGTTTTGTAATCGCCGTACGTACAGAATGTATTAAGCCACCACGTTAGACTTTCTCCCCCCCCCCCCGAGAAAAATAAAAAAGCGGAACGGGTTTTGTTTAAGTTATTCGATTCAAGCAAAAGTCTGATTACAAGAAAACGCATTTTTAATTATTCAAATGCTTCAATATGGTTTTATGGTTTTTATCAAAACATTATCTTTGGGTAAAATATTCAATTATTATTTAACAAAAAATGTACTATACTGTATATATTATTTAATAATGTATGTTTTAGGAGTGGATAAAAGACAACAACCAATAATATTAATGGAGCCATGTTACTGTGTATACATACAGTAAAAGAAATGTGTATGAGATATTTTTCCATGTATTATTTTTACAATATTATTCTTCGTCTAAAACAGTACCGTGTAAATAAATATTTAAAAGGTTTAACGCGGTAAGGACGGACTAAGTTTAGTACCCATGGATATATTTTTAGATATACAGCAAGAAAGAAAGAGAGACAGATAGAGAGAGAGAGGTGGGGTGGGGGGGAAGGAGATAGTAAAGTAATGAAGTGTATGTATACGTATAACTGTGTGTGTTTATACTCTGGTACCATGTGTACTGTATAAGTTTTAAGTTTAGCAAGTATATGTAATTCTCATGAAATTGGGTTGGGTGCAAAGTTTGGATGAAACAAAGTAACAAAAATACTTTCTTGTGCCCAAATTTGAAATATGTTTCACGGAAATATTTTTCCATTTTTCCATTTATTTTCGGTTAATAGGTTTAAGTTTGAATACTTATAGTACATTCAGTTAGATATGAAAAAAAAGAAAGAAAAAGGGTACAAGTGATTGATTTGTATACATGTACTGCTATTTTTACTTTGAGTGAAAAAAAAAAAAAAAAAATTATAGTATCAATATACACAGTATACAGTATGTAGTGTATACTCTATGAGAGAGACGTGTGTACAGTTTTTCGATTGATTAGTATTACAGGTAACCAAGAGATTCTAAAGTCTACATGCATGTGTACATACATAACTGAATTTTGGTGTCTTGTCTATATGATTGTATAAGATGAAATATCCACTAAATAAATAAATAAATAAATGAAAAAAAAAAGAGTGTAAGAAATTAACCAAGTGGTTTATATAATTAATTCAAATATTGTACGTGTTTATTTTAATTATACAAAATATGTGTTTGAAGAAAGTAGGAAGAAGGGGGAAGGATAGTTTTGTAATAAATCCCAGTGTATAAACTGTGAATTAAAACTTTTAATTTGAATACATAAACACGACCTAATAATGTATGTCTATTTATTTTATTTAAAACAAAAAAAAAAAGCAAAAACAAAGACACAATCTTACACGCACAATAAATTCCCACTAAATTAAATAGAGCAAAAAAAATTTTATTGTTTTTTTTTTTTTTTTTTTTTTTTGGCAACACGAAATTCTTTATTTTTAAATTTTTTTTTTTCTTTTTTTTTTTTCCTTTTCGTAATAATAAAATTTAAAAATATATGTTCACATACTGTAATATTTACAACCAATTCTTTTTTTAAAAAAACCACTGAGACAACCAAATTCAGAGAGAGGAGAATTTTTTTTTCTTGTTTTTTTTTTTTTTTTTACTTCTTTTCTTTCAGACAACCAAGATCAAACAACCATTTCTATCAACAACTTATATCATCAACCAACCAATCAATCAATTAATCAATCGTTTGTTTTGTTTTGTTTTGTTTTGTTTTGTTATAACACTAAAAGATTTTTCTCACTCGCTTTTAACTTTGATTGAATCTTACACACACTTATAATTTGTCGGATTTTTCATTCTTAAATTCGTAATATTTGCTGTAACCATTATTGGTATATTCAACCAAAAAAGTTTTCTTTTATTGTCTTTCGTTTATAACATATCATCAATACAGAAAGAAATATTATTTTAAAAAAAGAACTAACACCTAGTTTGGTCTATTCTTATCCCACCTGCCCACTTTATTATTACGCGTGTGGCTAGTTATATATAATACATATATATAAATATCTAAAAATTTCAAAGGAAAAAGTGTATCAACAAACACAAGGGTGGATATTACACAACAAACACTCATCCACTCATCATCATACACACATACATATATCAGCACACCCTTTCTGAAATCAATTAAAATTTTTTCAACCCATTTGTATTAGTCCTTTAAAAAAAATTTTTAATTTTTTTTTTTTATATATTTCAACCAAGGCTTTTCCCCTGAGATTATTTTTTTTTTTTTTTTAGTTTTCAAAAAGTTTTCTTTTTTTTTTTTAATTTATTCCATAGTTCGTTAATTTAAAACAAGAAAAAGTTTTAGAAATGTATCAACAGAACCATCATGATCATCAACAACTGCAACAGCAGCAACAGCAGCATCCATATTACAATATGCCTCGTTCAATAGAATTACCACCTCCTTTACATTTACAGCAACATCAACAATATCAACAAGGATACCCACCAAATTTCTGCCATCAAATTCCAATGACTCCTTTTGATCTAAGTTATGGTCAATCCATGATTCCGTCGAATTTGTTGGTAAGTTCTCCTTATTTCACTCCTCCACCTTCGGCAACTCCTCAATATTTTAATATTCAATTTCTGCAAGCACCATCCCCAAGGATTTCTCAATCAAAATTACGTGGTAAACAAGGTAGTGCAAATATAAGTAATTACAAAAAAGGTCCTCCATATCCAACCCCTTTGAATTCTTCCTCGAGTTCCATTGACCAACAACAACACCATCATCATCATAATAATAACACCAATAATAATCAAAAGAAACCAGCCAGCGCATCAAGAACAGTGGTTTTTAAAAATATAAATGATTCAGTTTCAATGCATCAGTTTTTAAAAGCAATAGATCATGGTCCAATAGAATATTGCAAGATGTCTACTAAAAAGATTCCCAAATCATTATTTAAAGAAGGTAATGAATTTGATGGTGCCACAAAATTCCAAGTGTGTTATGTATCCTTTAATAACTCAATAATTGCTAATCAATTTTATTCAAAATATGCTGATAATCTTGATCCATTAAAAAAAATATTGCTTGATTCGAAATTTTTGAAAATTCAATTAAGTGATGGGGATTCTACCCAAGATTATATAAAGTTGAAAACATTAAATTATATCTTGGAATCAAATGCAACAAGAGCAGTGACCATTTCGTTTAATATTGCGCTGATTGATGAAAGTACAGATAAAATCAAGAAAGAAGAGGATCAAGAGGTTGTTAAACAATTTTTATTACTTCAATGTGAGAAATTTGGTTCTGTTGAAAATTTTGAATTTAAATGGGACGATGATGAAGAAAAAGATGGACAACAACAACAACAACAACAAGAAGAAGAAGCAAAAAGAGTATCTACTCTTGGTAGATTATACGGTCATGTTTCCGCACATTATTGTTCTATTGATTCGGGTATTAAATGCTATGAAGATTATTTACGTCGTATTCAAAAAGATGTACAAAAAGAAAAAAATAGCCACAATGGTCAATCTAAACCAACAATTAGGAATTCGAATGATATCAACAAAAAATATGATTTGAAATTAACTGACGTTGTATTTATTAAAGATAGCTGTGATCGAACTTTAATTGAAAAACCTGAAGAAGCGGTCGATGGCAATAACCCAATTCAAAGTATACCAGAAGATGAAGAATCAATTGAAGGACCATTGAATAGCAGTACTGAGTTGAAGAGTTTTATAACTTCACCCGTAATTGATAGAACTCCAAATGTATTAAGTATTGATGATCCAATTAGTCCAAATTCTTCAGATATAGAAACATCTCCAGCCATGAAATCACCCCTCAATAGTAATAGCATTAATGAAAATGATGCAGATAGTGATAATACTGCTGATTATTCGATGCTTTCATCGAATTCACGTTTCCCAATGCAACCTTCACAGCCACCTACATTTATTCCAATTGTACCATATGTTTCAGGTAATCCTTTGATGACTCATTCAAACCCATCATTGGTTTCTACTCATTCAGCAGATCCCATCAACTATGGAAACAGATCAATTTATTTGGGAAATTTACATCCAAAAACAACTATTGAGGAAATAGCCAATAATGTTAGAGCAGGAGGATTAGTTGAATGTATAAATCATCTTGCTGAAAGAAGAGTTTGTTTTATTACATTTGTTGATCCTAATGTGGCATATAAATTTTACATGAATCATCAAATTTTACATCAATTGGTTATCCATGGTTATGATATTACTGTTGGTTGGGCTAAACAACAAAGTGGTCCATTACATCGTGATATTATGCTTGCGGTTACTGCAGGTGCTTCTAGAAATATTTATATTGGACTTCCAAATCCAAATTCAAAGTTAATCTTACCATCTGAAGAGGAATTGCGTAAGGATTTTAGTAATTTTGGAAATATGGAACAAATTAATTTTATTCGTGACAGAAATTGTGGATTTATGAATTTCTTGCATATTATTGATGCCATTAATGTTGTTTCATGCTTTGAATTTGACAAAGAAGAATGTTTGAAAAGATTGATGAAGAATTCTGGATTGGAAACTGAGCAAGATATTGAAGTATTTTATAATAAATACAAAGACTTCAAGATAAGTTTTGCTAAAGATAGATGTGGTAATAGTCCTAAATTTTCTTTCAAGAAGAGAATCACAGAAGATAATTTTAGATATCCGCGATATCAACGTCATTCCAGTAATACTTCTCAATATAGACAAAATTCATCTATTGGTACTGCTACTGATCTTGATACCTTTAACAAAGAAACAATTGATGAAGAAGCTGCAATGGTGTTTGGAATTGTTCATAAAGATTCAAAACGTCAACCAGACTCCAAATCTCAACAATTTGATGAAATGAATAGATCAACTGAGTTGGTTGATGTTCCTGAAGAAGCCGATGAAGGTGAAGAAGATAATGAAAATCAAGTTGAACAAGAAGACCAAAAGGAGAAACAAAATGTTTATAATGACGAAGAAGAAGAAGAAGAAGAAGAAGAGGAGGAAGAGGAAGAAGAGGAAGAAGAGGAAGAAGAGGAAGATCTGGATGATGATGTTTCAATTATTATTGGCTCTGATGAAACTTCATCTACCACATTTAATAAAGATGCCAAGAAGAGGGATTCTATGCAACAGAACCATCAAAAGCAGCATCAAAACCATCATGGTCGTCAACATTACAGACCCAAACCAAGATATCAAAAGATATATCATTCTAATAATTATTCCGAACCATCATTTAGAAGAAATTCTTCCAATATTTCTTTGAATAGTTATATTCAGTATAATCCTCAATTTACTTCAACAAGTACATCATCAACGGGTGCATACATGCAACAACAACAACAACAACAACCAGTTTATTACTACTCTCCTCTTTCAAGAACTAATTCAACATCAAGTTTTAGATCTCAAATCCCACCAGTACCTCCTCAACAACAGTATATGTCAGCACCTCCTCAAGTCAGATATCTTCCAATAGTTCCAATTGGTCCAACAGGTACACCAACTACTAATTTAAGTAACCCATATTCCAGCTCTGGATCTCAAGTAATGGCACAATATTTGGCTAAATCAAAATATGACACACAAATGGTTTATATGGATAATGACCAAGATGATGAAACTTCATATGATTACGAGAGTAATAATGGGAATGAATCCCTGTTTGATGTTCATAACAGACGAACTGCTGGTCCTTATCGTCATGGCTCAAAAAAATAGATTGAATTTTGGTTAATAGGGTTTTTGTTTATTACTATTAAATACTTTTTTTTTTTTTTTTTTACATCTTTATATTAGTAGGATGTCATAGTTAAGTTAAAATGTATTGTGTTAATTTGTATAGTTGTAAATAATAATAATAATAATATATATATACATATAGAATTAGAAAAATTTAAAAATAGAATTCAGATTCTTCTATAAACGTTTAATGATAAAAATTTCCCTCCCCTTATTCAACTTTCATTACAATTGATGCATAACTTCCCAATATAGCACAAGTTATTGATCCAACAATTCCAATTTTAATTAAACATTTTTTCACGGGGCTAATTTCATCGTGATTCAATTTTAGATAAAATAAAAATGGTAAAGTTAAACAAACGGTATAACAAATGGCACTACCTAAAAATGAAACCAATTTACCAAAAGAAGTAAACAACAAGGCAAAGCATAATAATATAATCATGAATAAGAATCGTATTATAATTCTTTTTGGACCATAATAATCAACCATTTTATTAGTTTCATAATCATATTTAACATATTCTTTAGTTATACCTAAAATATTTTCATAAGAAGTAATTATAGGTTTTGTAATTAAAGGTAATTTTGAAATTGGTAAAATTCCCATTAATAAACCAAAAATTAAATTTATCCAAGAAGGATATTTATCTTGATTTATTAAAATACTTTTAATTATTGAATCATTAATTTTATCACCAAACATAATATAACCTGAACTACCAATTGCAAAATCAAGGATAAAAGTAACAAAAAAAGAAATATTCATTGCTTGAGGAAAACGAGATGGTTTTTTAATATCCAGATAATATTCAGGTAATACTGGATGCAGACCCCAAATATTTGTATAAAGTCCCAAACTAAATAATAAATTTAATAAATTTTCAGGAAATAATTTCATGGTTGAACTTGGATTAATTAAAGAACCAGGAGTTTCAGAATTAATAAATCCACATAAAAAAACAGTTAATATTATACCAGAAGTTCCTAAAATTCCAAAAAGACTAAGAATTGATAATACGTGTAATGGTAAAAATGATAATCCAAATAATATTAAAACAATAATTGATTTTAATATAATTACATTATCATAAAAATTCTTAAAACAATCAGAAAATAATAAAATTAATGTTAAACTAGCACCAAATAAATCAATTACAAAAAAAAAAGTAACTAAATATGAAAATTTTTTACCTCCATATTCAAAAGCAATGTCAGAATAACTTTTTAAATGTGAATGTTTACTTTGAATTCTTCCAAGATATTTTGCTGTTGTATTAGTTAAAATTGCTGAAAAAATAATTAATATTGTTCCAAATACCCAACCAGATAATCTAAATCCATAAGGTAATGATAACATTCCAATACCAATCAATGTATTTATTGAATTGAATATAGTCTGTGCCATGGTTGAATTACCGGTGATTATACTAAATGAATGTCTTTTTCTTGAAGTATTACTAAAAACAGGTATCAATGAAGTATTTTCATCTTCATTTCCAATAGTTTGATAAGTTGGATTAAATTCAATATAATTTACTCCTTCTTCTTGACGATTATTTTGTTCAGATGTTCTTCTACTTCCTCTTGTTCGCGATGATGTTGAAATATTGGAAATTTGTGATTCTTGATCATCAGATATTAAACTATCCATATAATTTCCACCTTGTTCAATCAATGAAGATCCAAGATATTGTTGTGCTCTAGAATATGAAGATGCAAAATTATTTATTGAATTAGACCCTCCATAATCTAAGAATGACTTACGTCGCTCCTTAGGTTGTTTGGTACCGGCAGTAGCCGTAGGTGATGTAGGTATTGGTTGAGAATTGTTATTATTCGACATGACTGTAGTTTGTAACAAAAAAACCAAAAAAATAATAAAAAGAAAGTCAAATAAAAAGACAAGATTATTGTTGTTGTTGAATTGGTAACTTGATTGGTTATAATTTTTTTTTTTTATTTGTTTTTAATTCGTAAATTAAAATTGAAATAAATTTTTCAAATTTTTTTTTTTTTTTTTTGTATTTGGGATATAATCACGCAAAAATTTTTTTTCTTCCTTTTTTTTTTTTTTTTTTTTTTTAGTCGCTTCCATAATTGGTCAATGTACACTTCTAAGGGAAAAGGGGCGATATTCCCCGGGCGGCTAACACCTTGTTATTGTTTCCAATAATTTCCATGCATGGAACACATCCTTAAAGAAAAAGAGACGACGTGTAGGAACCATAAAAATAATTTCATCCATCAATACATATATTTACAAATCATTGATGAGTATGATCATGTTAGTGATGATGATGATGATGATGATGATGGTGATGATGATGCAGAATCCATTTGTGTATATAAAATGAGAAGTAGATAAATATTACATAATTACTAAGATCTAGTGATATTTTTCATGTGTTTTAAAGTCAAATGTTTACCGGTGTAAATACCATGCAAGATTCACCCAATTTTTTCATTCCCGTTTATTTTGTTACACGTCTAATTATCTGATCTAATCTCATCGTCTAATTACTCAAAATAATGTGTTTAATGAAATAAATGAAAAATTCATACAAATTAATCGTGCAATAAATATAACAAAAAAGATCCACAAAACATGATAAGGATGACACATGCTAACACCCCCCCCCCCCATTCAACGATATAAATCCAGATGATTTTTATTTCAGGATCTTTGCCTTCACGTGATTACCAAAGGTAATATTGAATGATTTTAAACCAGAAAATTGTTTGTACAAGAACAAAAAGAAGAATAAATATCACTATATTGTGGTTCTATCACTTATACCTTGAACTTTTGTTCTCCTTCTAATACAATCTTGTATTACGGTAATAATTTTCTTAAATAATTGCATGTTTTTTTTTTTCTATTCATATCAAATTTTATTCTAGTTAACTCGATAATCAAGATGCAAAAAAAAAATTAAATCTATGACACTGTATACCAGAACGGCAAAATAGCTTTAAAAAATTCTTTTTCTTGCAATTTCCTTTTTCCATATATAATACAAGGATATACGGATATTCAATCGATGTAGAAAACAAGAATCCTATATCCTCGGATATACCAATAAATTCAACTCCTGTATTGTGATTTATGTTTCATTATGTGCTCAGATGCAATATGTAAAACGCCTGAAACTTCCCATTAAAATAATTACAATATACAGTATACCCATTGACATTAGTTAATACGATGGGTTGGGATGGGGAAGAAATTAAATAAAACAGGAATATTCAATTATCCTTATTTGATTGGGTTTAATGTCATCTACAAGTATGATTATGCAATGAGGTCATTGTAAATCAATTGTATATAACATTGAGGGATTGAGTGATCAATAACTAGGAAAGTTGAATTAAAGAAAGAAACACTGATTGCAAAACCTTGTACTATTATTATTATTAATATTATTATTTTACACGTATATTCCAAGACCATGGGTAAATGTGAGTCCCTTTGGTTTTAATGATCATCAGTAATTTCAGGGTTTTTCTAGAAAAATGATAAGCCAATATCATTATTTTTCAATGAGTTATTAGTTATCTTTTTGTCTATTTATTTGATTTATGATGTCTTGTTATTCAATTTGAGGTAAGTTCTAAATCTGATATCTTTTGACATCAAGTTAATCAAAGCAAGATTTTTGCATACTTAAATTCTCTTCAAGAAAAGAATTTGATTTAATTCATTCAAAAAGTAGTACATGTATATATAATACACACATACAAAGATAAATGCATACATATATCCATTGACATTGATATATTGTACAATAATTATCAACCAAATGCGCAAGTATGTATATAGTCATGTTTTTAAGGCTCTCTCACATACACTGACCTCATTCACACACCCGGTCGCTCTCTTCCAGTTTATCGTAGTATAAAGTATATGTATATATTCAATGTAACTTTCAAAGATATTGCTCTTTGAGAGAAAAAGAAACGTAACGGTTTTTTTTTTTTTTGGGATATTATAAACAACCAACACTGTATGTAATGGTGAATTGAATAATAAATTATTACTATTGAAAAAAAAAAAAAAAAAAAAAAATCCCTAAAGCTGAGTATTTGATTCATGCGTGATTTCATATCCCTTGCAGACATTTACACAACGAGACATTCTGTTGTAGTTGTTGTTGTTAATATAATCAAAAAAGAAAACAAAGTCCCTAATAGGGTTCATAATCTTTATTACGAATAATTGTATTGATCTAGCCTCTTTAATATGTGTATTTTTAATTAACAAGAATTATTAGGATTCTACAAGTATATGATACAAATCCTTGGTGGTTTTTCGTCTCAACCCCAAGAAAATATAAATACCAAAAGAAGAAAAAAAAAAGAAAATTGTTGGTTCCACACAATAGTCGGAGCCCGCCTTTTCAACCAATCACAATTACGACAAAGGGTTGTTGATATTTCTTGTAATGACAAATATGCGCTATTGATAATGTAACCACTACCGGAATCCCGAATTGAAGAGGAAGAGGAGAGAGAGAGACTGGGCTTTGAGCGGGGGTGGCTTACTGTATGTTTGTCTCTTAGAGAAATTCATTTTTTTACATACTGTACATATTGTATATTTAAAATCCTGAAAGATATAATAAATTCAACCAAGAATTGATAGAAAAGAAACTAAATTAAAGAATAAACACATCAAAGAGAATATTTAAATTACCGTAAATTTTAATTAAGTATTATTATATTCACATTTATCAATGAATGAATGACAAATAGCAAAAAAAAAAAAAAGCAATGAAATTGTGAAGGATTATCAAAAAAAAAAAGTTTGATGATTTTGTATTAGTACATACATGAAGCGCAAAAATATTGAATCTAGATGTATAGAATGCATAGCATAATTGATAATATCCAAGTGGGGAAATGTTGTAGTAATCAATGTATAAAACCCAACAACACAGTAAAGCAAAAAAACAGAAAGACCGCCTTGATTGCAAATTTTGAATAGAGGTTTATACATCCTAACTTTGTCAATACAGCAAATAATTCAATAAATTGTTTAGTACAAATACCAACTACGGTAAGTGTGATTCAAATGATATTATTGTACATACATAACATTCCATCGTCTCTTCTCTTTTCGTCTTGTCACCCTTATCTCTTATCTATTGGTCTTGTCTTCATGTTTTGACTCATCTACCGCCCTACCAACTCCGTAAATAATAATATGTAAATGAGTTTTTACAGTTCTTCTTCTCCTAGTTCTTTTTTATCCGTTCTTTTATTTTGCATTTTCCGTTATTTTTGTTGTAATATTTGATGTAAAATTTAACACGATTTTCTTAATCCAAAAGAAAATGGGGTCGCACGATTCTTTTTTTTAAGCAGTACACGAATTAGGAAGTTGTAATGTTGCTTTTTTTCGTTTTTGCAATTTTTGCAGTTTGCAGTTTTTGCCTCAACCAATTATTTTACAGGAGAGTGGTGAGGGTGCGTGTGGGGCAGGGCAAGGAGACTACATGACTTAGAGAGGGGAGTGGGGGAAGGAGAACATAGGGGGTCATTGAGATTGATTTTTGACGTATGTACTTGCACTTCTTTTTTTTTTTTTTTATTTTTAATCAACAACCAATGTTTAATCTGATGATTTAATAAATTATTATTATTTAATGAATCATATTCACTCCTCTACCCCCGCCCCTCCCAAGAATATCTAGACTTGAGTTATTGTTGTTATTATTGGCTATGCCGTTCTACTACGGATAAGTTTTTTTTTTTTTGTTTTTACATTATTATTTGTCCTAAGGGTAATAATAATTAACCATGAACCAATTGGGTTCATCTAATCAAAGATTTTATAGTGTAGATAGATAATAATTGACTTAGAAATTCTTGTGTACTGTGTATATTCTTAACCATTAAATAATAATTCAAGATATTGTGGTTGGGTATTTTTTTTTCTTCTTTCTTTTTCTAAAGCGAAATGCAAAATAATAATAAATATTTAATTTGCTCTTTATATACATATTCTTTAATCTTTTTTATTTGGATTTTTGATTGCTTACTTGCCTTTCTTTATTATTTTATATCCAAGTACATCTTTTGTTTTTATCACTGCATTTAAAGGATATTTATTTTAATTTGATCAATTTGTTATTTATTATTATATCTGATATATAATATACTTGTATACAGTATATACCAACAAGTACTCAAACATAAAAGGATCTTTTTTTCAAAACTCTTGATATTATTATTTTTCAGTAAATTCATTCATTTTTTTTTTTTATATATTTCCTTTTTTTTAAAATAAAATTTTTGGTTAGAATAGGAAAGCATCAAATTTTGCATAGACACAGAATAAATTATATCTCACGCTCTTTATTATCCGAAATCGTTGATTAAAAACACTTTGAGTTCAAAAAAGAATCTTTATTTAATACTTTGAAAATTTCAATTTTTTTTTTTTTAAGTTTTTATTTATAATGAATATTCTTATTTTTTTATTGGTAATTCTTTTTATTTACCAGTTTCCTTAAATATAAGAAATAAAATTATTCAATTATTTTTATTATTCAACTTTCAATAGCTTCTAAGAAAAAAAAAAAAGACATCAAAAAGAGGTTATTATTTATCATTATATTGGAATTCAAAATATTGTTGATTTTGTTAAATCATAAACTTGACTAAATTTTCCTTGAATTTGTCTCTTCAAATACAAAGAAGGAATTTTGATCTCATTTATACTTTTTTTTTTGGAGGGTGATTTGTTGTTATTTAATACATCTAACAAATAACCTTAGTTCAACTCAAATTCAGATTGGAATCCTTAAAAATTCCTTAAACTTTGAATCTTTTTGTTTTATAATTTAGAAAAATTAAATCAATAATTTCATCCTTAAGATCTTTTTAAATTTCCCGATAAATTTATAATTTTTGAATTTTGAATTTTGATTTTGGTTTTTTTTCTTTAGCTCCTTTTGATATCGTTTGATTTCATTTTTTTTTTTTTTTGACATTAGTATATTTACATATACATTTCATTTAAAGAAAACCTTGGATTATAAATTGTTTTGTTTTTATAAATGAATGAGATTATGACAGCTTCAAGCCAATCAAATTTTTACAATCAAGATTTAGTTGGAACAACATCAAGTTCAGATCATCTTGGTGTGCAATCACAAAATCAAAATCATCAAGTTGATTCTAATTCTCAATCACTTCACCAATCACCATCATCTGAATCACAGTCACAATCACATCCTGTGTCACAATTACTTCAACAACCTCCACAGATACAGCCACTGCAACAAGCACCACCACCACCACCACCACCACAACAGATGACTGCTAATCAAGATATTCCGCCTGTGTATCAACCATTTCCTGGATCATTTCAACAAACTAAAGTTCCCAAGAATTTTTTATTTGAAAATTCAAATTATTATACTATACAACCAGGTTTTCCAATTGTTCAACCTTCGGATTATTATGGTGCTCCAAATACAGTAACTAATGGTGAATATCAGAATAATATCAATCAAATAATTAGTCCACCTTTTCAAATGGGAGCCATATCTACACCAGATTCACAAAATTTGAATATTAAATCAAAATCAACTCAACTGCAGCAACAGCATTCGTCATCTTCATCATCTTCGTCTTCTTATCAACAAGTACAAGAACTTTTCAATACCCCTACTGTGACTTCAAATTCATATCTACCAATAGGAAAACAACAAAAACGTTGACCTCAAAGCCTGATCAAGCTCAACTTATTAATGATAAGTTTCAACAACAATTGACAACAGAGAATAATAATAATATTCATCAACATCATCACCATCATCACCATCAACAGCAGCTGCAACAACATCAACTAAATCCTTATAATAGTCCAACTTTTTATTGTATCCACAACAAGGAATATCTAATTCTGCCACAGTTTCAACTTCATCATCTTCATCAATTCTTGCAAATGGTAACAATGTTAATTCAAATCAACAAGCAGCAATAGCTGCAGCACAGCTGTTTCAATTCACTTATGGAACATCACCTACGCAGGCTAATCCACAATTGTATTCATTTCAAAGACAACCACAACCGCAACTACAACTACAACAACAACAACAATCTCAGCAGCAACTGATATTATCAACATCATCATTAAGAAATGCTCTGATATCATCAGCACCTGGTGGTTCAATAGTAACAACACCAACTTTACAAAATAAATCAAGACATTCATCACTTTCAAGAGGAAGTTTAGATGGTAGTTCAACAATTGGAAATCAATCAAGAGCTACGTCAATAAGTAGTTTTATACCACAAAAGGAATATCCTGAACGAGTTATTCGTCCAAAAGTTGCAACTACTAGGTGGGATGATGAAAATACCAATTGCTATCAAGTTCGTGCTAGAAATATTTTAGTTTCTAGAAGAGAAGATAGTAATTATATTAATGGTACTAAATTATTGAATGTAATTGGAATGACTAGAGGTAAACGTGATGGGATATTAAAAACTGAAAAGATTAAAAATGTTGTTAAAGTTGGATCAATGAATTTAAAAGGAGTTTGGATTCCTTTTGATAGAGCTTATGAAATTGCTAGAAATGAAGGTGTTGATGGGTTATTATATCCTTTATTTGTTCGAGATATTAAAGATTATTTTTTAACTAAAGGTTATAAATTAAAAAGTGAAGATGATGATGATTCACAAGCTCAACAGCAACAATTACATTCTCAACAAGATATCGAAGAAGAAGAAGATGGTATCAATGATGATGACGAAGAAGAAGAAGAAGAAGAAGATGGTATTTCAACCTCAAGCAGTAAGAATTCTGAAACTACTAAATTAATGGAAAATACTGTTGATGTTATTAAAAGTATTGAAGAAAGAACAACCAATGGTAGTGCTGTTAACGGTAATGGTGTTGCAGTTGGTGTTGGTACTGGTGTCACGGCAACTACTTCAAATGGTAATGGTTCAGCTCTTGTTGTTGGCGATGTTAAATATGTTCATGATTATTTTCAAAGAACATCTCCACAAACAAATGGATTAAAAGAAGAAGAACTTTATTATGGATCAACTCAAAATACTCCATTAAGTGTTCCGAAAACATTATAAGCAAAAAAATAAATTTATTTTATTCTTCAGAAGTATGCAGAGGTGTTACCATATAGCTGGATTTGTTCTTTTTTTATTATTATTATTATTCTTATTATTGTTGTGGTTGGTATTAATATTCAAGTATAAGTATCGGTTTATTTAGTTTAGCTCTTAGGGAGGGCAATGTTTTCTTTATATATGTACTATTCAATTTATTAAATACTTTATATATAGTCATGAACAAGCTTTTTTTTTTTTTTTTTTCTTTGCTTATTATTTGTTCAACCATGATCGATATCTTGTCAACATTTTGATTCATCAAAAACTTTATCAAGGTTCTGATTCAACAAAGGTTCCTCTTAGTTTTTGTTGTTCTTCAATACTTTCAAATAACCCTTTAAATGTTCCTTTTCCAAATCCATTATGATGATGTCTTTGAATGATTTCAATAAATAGCGTTGGTCTATCATGTAAAGGTTTTGTAAAAATTTGTAAAAGATAATTACATTTCCCAGTTTTATTATTCCTTGTTAATGGATCATAATCAACTAATATGTTTAAAGATTTTAAAGTTTCAAATTCTTCGTATAAAGTTATATCATCTTTAATTAATCTATTTTTTAAAACTTTATAATAATTATCTGATGTTGAATTGAATTCAATTCCTCTTTGAATTAACCCAATTATTGTTTCAATTATATTATTGGTTCTAAATGCAATATGTTGAATTCCTGGACCTCCATAAAAATCATTAAATTCTTCAATTTGTCCTTTCATAATTGATTTAACTGGTTCATTAATTGGCATTTTAATTTGGCCATTACTTGATGCCATTACAATTGATCTTAATGATGTAAAACCAGTGGAAATATCCTGTTCGTCAACTGACCAATATTTATGAAACCCAAATATTTCAGCATAAATTTTTGCTTGTATCATCATTTGATTCCAACTATAATTTTCGACACAATGATCAAGAATTGATAAATTTATTGGTGGTAATAATTCTAATTGTAATTTAAAACTTTCTGATAATTCATTTGTTGGATTAGAATAATTTGGTAAAAATGAACCAGTATAATTAATATTTTCAATTAAAGTATGTTGAATATCGGAATTTGGAACACTAATAGTAGCTAATTTAATTGATCCATTTTCATCAGACATAATCTTGGGTAACCTAATAATTCCACTTCCTGCTTTAATTGCTCTATTAAATATAATATCAACATCATTAACATTAAATGCAATATCCATTACTCCTTCAGCATGAACTTTTAAAAATTTTTGAATTAAAGTACATTCCATCATATCATTATAAATTTCTTCTGAATTATTAATTGTGTTTAAAATGAATTCATGAAGTTTAACAAGGGATTCTTTATATAATTTAGAATTAAGAATATTTTTATAAAAATCAGTGCCAAATTGATCAGAATCAATAGCATTCATTGATAATTGTTTGATTCTATTATTAACAAAATCAAATATTAAATCATCAGTAGTTAATTTGAAATTTTCCATAAAAAATTCATAATTAAAGTTATCACCAAATTGGATTAAATCTTCATGAAAGTATGGAAATTTTAAAACATTGTCATCTTCAATTGTTTCTAAAGTATTAACAATTTCTAAAATTATTGAACCATTTTGAATAACATGAGATCCAACTAATTTAGATCCAGTTTCTAAACCTTTATAACCAATTTCTTTGAAACCCATAGATAATTGTAAATATTTAGACATTTGTTTAGCATTTGAACTACAAATTTTCAATGAGTGAAAACTTATAAATCCATCATAAGGATATTTAGTCAAAGGAAATTTGTCGCCTAATAATTCGTCAATCGTAAAATTCATTAATGGATCATAATCATTATTATTAGTGTCATTATTTGTGAAAAATGGTAATTCTGTTGAAAATATTGGATCTAATGTATTATTATTGATGGTGGATGATGATGATGATGATGATGATGATGATGATGGAGAAATGATGAAAGTATCTTGAGAATCATTGGCATATGAATAGGATAAGCAATTATTCACATCCAAAGATCCCATTAGCAATTCAATAAATAGTTATAATAGTAGCAAAATTAATAAAATTGAATGGTTGTTAATCAAGAAATAGTTCTAAAGAGAATGCAATGTATACCAAAATAAAAAAAAAAAAGAATAATATTTTGGACATTTAAATTTTCGCAACAATTTTTGGTAAATTATATCTTAGACGCAAAACTATTTTATTAGAGTATTTTTCATCTTTTTTTTTTTTACATTTTATTTTATTTTGTTTTGTTTTGTTGTACTTAATATATGTGATGAATGCTACTTTTAATTTCTATAAATATCTAATACAGAATAAATATCTTGTTAATAACTTGGTCTATCTGATAATTCATAATCTTCAGTAAGTTCTGATTGTTTATTTGATTTCTTAAGGGCAGAACGTTTAAGGACATTTTCTTTACCCAAAACCCAATAAGGATGGAATGGAAGAAATACCAAACCACAAATAGTCATCATTGAAGCATCCAATACCATAAGATAGATTTCATGAACCATCAAATAACCATTCCAACCTTGTGCTAATTCAACAACTCTATAAACACAACGAATGTAAACTGCCACAACAGCAATTGTAATAGCTAATGGGAACCAACCAAAAAGTCTACCTTGACGAATTTTGTAATATTTACTATCATAATTCTCATCCAAATAATTTGCTTTATAACCTCTGGCAGAAGGAACGTTAAATAATAATTTCAAAAAATTTGATACACTTCTTTTGGTTAATGAACTTCTAAAACCTTCTTTTTTAGAATATCTGAAATAAATTCTGTATAAAAATTCAAACCAAAATACCAAGAAAATAGACATTGATCCAACTTGAGTAGCAACCCCAACAATCATAAGAGTAGTACCAAGATTACCACCTGAACCAGATGCAGAAATACCACCACCAGCAGCTTGAATTAAAATTGTACAAACATCAAGGGTAATAAAGAAATATGAATACCACATTGGTGGAAGAATTGAGAATTCACTACCATGAATAACCACCAATTGACCAAAAATAAAATAAATCCCACCCATGATAAAAGCAGGAGAAACAGTTAAACAAAAACTTTGCATAGTGTAGGTACCTAATTCATCTTCATGATGAACTGCTATAACTCTACCCAAGAATCCGATAAATTCCATACCATAACCAATAAAAAATGTTATGTTAAACCACCAGTATCGAGATTTGATCATCATTAGAATGTAATATAAGAATATGACAGCGTATACTGCCGTGTATACTATATTTGGAATAATATTTAAGTCTTCACCGAAATAATTAACGGTATAAGTTGTTGTATCGTTGGCCATTATTATGATTAGTTGATTATGATAATGATATGAAATAACTTTTTAGAAAATTATCATTCAAATTAAAAAAAAAGAAAAAGATTTCGTCAAATATATATTTTTATATTTATATAAATCCTTAGATCACTGGCATCTCGATTAAGTAAAAAAAAAAAAAAAAAACAAATACGTCAGTCTTATGGATTATTTTGTGAAATTCAGAAACTTCATTGTGTTTGACTGACGCGTATGTATCCATCTGTTCAATATTTTACTGCGGTTGACAATTAATATATAAGTTTGTGACATTGAACTAAAAATCGAAATTATCTCCTTCACAGAATCTACTTATCGAGGCTGAGTCCAAATAAAACAGAAAGATCCTAATACACTCAAGTTGATGAACATCAATTGGATTACTGGAAGGGTTGTGATGGTATATTTCTTTACAATTGTCATCTTAATTAAGTCATTGATACTCGTCTAATTAATCATAAGATAATCGCCCTAGCGCAAATACACTCGGAAAAATTCTTTTGATGCCTTCACGTGACTGAAATAAAAAAAATTAAAAAAGAAACTTTTTTTTTTTTACATAAACAATTATCAAATGCAGGCAAGCTTAACTTACTTCGCCACAAAAAAAAAAATTAGGAAAAAGCAATTAAAAAATTTAATATCGTTTGAAATCTCAACAAGCAACAACGACATTTATTTGCTTGAATGTAGGTGTGTGGAGTTCCATGACATTATTGCCCGTCAATTTTTTGTTTTCATGCGACTAACAATTAATGCTTATATTTCATATGGATTTGGATTGAAAGAAATAAATATTTCAAATTTTCTAATATCATTAAACTGTACGTTGACCATTTAGTAACTTTTTTTTAAAATTAAAACTAATCTTTAGAGGTAAGAGGGGTTGGGTTTTTTCAGTATAGAGCCGTATGGTGTCGGATTTTCAAATTTTGTCTGGTTTTAAGATAAACAAACCGCAAAATCATTCAAATGGGCTGGAAGTTAAAGTTGTGGGGAGAGAGGAGGCTGTAAGTGTATCATGATGAAAGAAAGGGACGAGGCTGTTCTTTGATTTGTCTTGCCTAATGCCTCCCTCACTTTTTTTTTTTTTTTTTACTGTTTGGCATTATTTCCTTGATAACTTTGATTTTGAGCGACCACGATGTGTCCTCTATACCTTGTGTTCTCTTTTTTTTTGTTTCTCCTTTTATGGGACTATCCAGCCTTTCCATTAAAAAAAAAATTTATAAAATAAACAATAGGACCTTTTCTCAATTGATGCAAAATTACCAATTAATTAATATTATCGGGGATTAATTAAAATATTCCGATTCAAACAATAAAAATAAAATGAAATCTAATAATTTGTTCAATGTACACGAATAGTTGAGTATGATAAATTAAAGGAATTACATGAAAAATCATAATTTGGCTTAAAAAGCAAGGAAATAATTTGGCGTATCAGTATTGATACGAAAAGCATTAGACTAAATTAGATTTATTTACCTGATTCTGTACACTTCACCCTTTTTTTTTAAAAAAAAAAAAGCATCACAATATGTATGCACAGTATTGCATATTAACTAAGTTAGCATACCTCCAAATTCTTTACACATATTCCGACATAGCCTCAATTATTATTTAAATGTATAATAAAAAATCCCTCATAAAATCCAATCACATCATTCCGTTCAAGTTTTTGTTCTTGCTTTTGCTTTTGTTCCGTCAGGTAAGTTTTACTGTATTATGATAAAAAAAAAATTATCAAATTAAATAATTATCCAATAGACACGAACTTATTTTTTTCTATATTTTTGTGAGTGTATTTTCATCAATCAACAATTGAATTGGTAAAAGAATGAAAATCTTATACCGCAACTACTAATTTGATAATTGTGCTTATAACATACGGCTATTACAATTTGTACGACTTGATTATCGTCAAGAGTACGAATAAAGGCTAAGTTTGATTTTAAGTTGTAAAAATTAAAACTTGGATAATGCAAACGTATAGTTTCTATTACCCTCTCCCTCTCATGAGTTTAAAGATGTGTTATGGTTACTCCTCTAAACACTTTCCACCACATTTCATACAATTCTTGGCCAAGTGTATTTCAATATCAAATCTTTTTCTCTTTTTTTTTTTTATTCATTACTACTCTCGATGTCCCCCACAAGTCAAGGATGTTGGTTTATCCGGTTTAGCTTTTGTTTTTATTTGTTATGCACTTCTGTGTATTATTTCAAAAAATTGTCATTTAAACATGTACATTTACATTTATATTGTGTACATAAACAATTTACACAATCTAAAACTTCGATTCCCCGTTGTTCCAGGATAGAAAAAATATATATATATTTAAAACACCGTGAACATAGCCTCTATACAGTAATAAATTAATTTTTTTTTTTTTTTTTTTTTTTTTAGTTATCCAATTTACTTGTTCAGACTATTATTCGATACGGGAACAGTAAACCGAACTTAAACAACAATTGATGTATGCATCTCATATTTTCTGAGTCTTTGGTTGGTTTGTGTATAATATTATTTGATACTTGTAAATGCAAATGAATAGTAAAATTTTTTGTGTATTAACTGTGACGCCCAACAAAACTTACCTAATTATGTTTACAGTACATGAAATAAAAAAAAGGAGCACTTACAAAATTATATATAAAAATATTCAAAATGTTAGGGAGATCATATAAGTATACCCTAAATGTAAATACCTGAACCACAATATAGTATTGGGAATCGATTCAAGTTTTAGTTTCCACAAAGATTAAAACTATCAACGGTATGGGGTTTTTAGATTTCTATAACAATATGCGGTCATAAATTTCTATCTACTATACATCTCTATATATAAAAAAAAATATTAACTCTTAATAATATTCATCTCTTTCATTCTTCCAGTTGAAATTTTGGTTACCATCCATTTCAGCATCTACATTAATACGTTCATTCTCACTTTCATTAACATTTTCTTGTTCATGTTCAATAGCCTTATTTTTCTTAAGGGTGGAACGTTGAAGAACATTTTCTTTACCCAAAACCCAATAAGGATGGAATGGAATAAATACCAAACCACAAATAGTCATCATTGAAGCATCTAAAACAAGTAAGAAGATTTCATGAACCATTAAATAACCATTCCAACCTTGTGCTAATTCAACAACTCTGTAAACACAACGAATGTAAACTGCAATAACTGCACAAGTGATGGCTAATGGGAACCAACCAAATAATCTGATATGACGAATTTTGTAATATTTTGGATCATAATTGTCATCTAAAATATTCAATTTATAAGCTTTAGCAGATGGAATATTAAGAATCATTTTAATAAAATTAAGCACACTGAATTTTGCTAATGGTCCAACATGTTTTTCTTCTCTTGAATATTTGAAATAAATTCTGTATAAGAATTCAAACCAAAAGAATAAAAATATACTCATGGAACCAACTTGAGCGGCAACCCCAACAATCATAAGAATTGTACCAGTATTACCAGTACCACCAGCAGCAGCAATACCACCACCAGCAGCTTGAATTAAAATTGTACAAACATCAAGGGTAATAAAGAAATATGAATACCACAATGGTGGAAGAATTGAAAACTGACTACCATGAACAACAACCAATTGACCAAAAATAAAATAGACCCCACCCATGATAAAAGCAGGTGAAACAGTTAAACAAAAACTTTGCATGGTATAATAATCTAAACGTTCCTCATTATTAACCGCAAGAACTCTACCTAAAAATCCAATAAATTCCATACCATAACCAATAAAAAATGTTACATTAAACCACCAATATCGAGATTTTATTATCATTCCTGAATAATATGCAAAAATAATGGCATAAACTGCCAAATATACTATATTTGGTGGATATGTTAAGTGTTCACCAAAATAATTAGTTGAATAATCTCCCATTATAGTTTTGAATTAATGAATTATATGTGTGAGTTAATAAAAATATCACAGAAGAATTGAAAAATTAATCAATAATGTTGATAATCAAAATCCACCAAAAAAAAAAAAAATTAAATTAAATAATTAAAAAAAAAAAATCTCTTTTTCTGTGATTTAATAGCATTTAAATATCAAAACACACATCCCACAAATCATCATCATCATCGACAAAAAAAATTACAAGATACAAAAAAAAAAAAGAAAAAAACAATGTCTTCTTTGTTTTTAATCAATGACAATTATTTTATCTTACTGCATAACGCACAAAGTTATAAATATGCATCCTCTAAAAACTAAAGCGCAAAATATATTCAAAATTTAAATAAAAAAAAAAAAAAAAAAAAAAGGAAGAACAGGAAGGCTGAGCCCATGAAGCGGGGGAGATTCTCCGCTCTGCCACCACCTCACCACGAGATTTCTCTATACATAATCAATTAGTTACTTCAACTTTACCAAGTTAATCAACCTTGGAATTGTAATTGATTGGTTGTTAGTCTAGATATTCTTCGCTCAATATTTGTTATCTGGCTTGATCACGTGCCATTTTGATGGTATGGGCGAAAGTTCTTTTTTGTGTGCCTTTTTTTTCAATTGTTTAGTAAATGTACATATCAACTGCAAAAAATAAATATTGCTTTTTGTTGCACATTTCTTTTTATTTTGTAATTTTACTGTATACAGGATTGTTTACCTGAATTCGAATGTCGTATTTTTCCGTTATCTCCTCCTGTCTCCAGCAAGTTAATGAGTATAGTAATTTTAAAGAATTTATTAATTGGGGTTTTAATTAACAAGCTTGGGTTTCCACACATAATTAATTGGCGATGGAAATTTGAATTGGCGAAAGTTTATTGCTTCTTGAATATGCTCAAATTTATACATTAGCAATCAAACATCATAACAATTTTTTTTTTTGGTTCTAAACTCCTTAATCTGTGCTCATAATTTGATGAGTCTGGGATAAATACGAATCAAAGCTCATAACTATGGCGTTGTTATGCCACAGAAAAAGAAACTAATTTCATTTACTGTTCCTTCTTCATTTAATTCATTGAATCAGAGATGGGTATTCCTATCTCAAGCATATTTATTGATGAGGCGATGCTATACTTTCGGATTATACTTCCACCGAATTTAAATTACAATTGTTATAAAGAAGATGTCTTATAATTATCAGCCACCATTTAAAGGATTTCTTTTTATTTTAATTAAGAATTGTCTTCTAACAACCGTAGAAATTTAAACGAATAGTATGATTTTCTTAAAAAATTATTTTTGATTTATCAAGGGTATATACAAATATGTAACTCTTGCTATATTATCATGATGACCACGTACCTACCAAGATGTTTGAAACTTACTAGAATTACCGAGTTTGGTTTTATTTCGTTCTCGTTTTTATTGGCTTTCAGATTATGTAAAGTAAATTCGAATATTTCTTAACATCAGAAGAAACATGATTCGACTTGATTCATTCTAGGTGATTTATTCAAACTATTTCTGTTCTTTTTTATTTTTTTTTTTTTAAAAAAAAAAAATGAACATGCAAGCCTTGATATTCAGGGATTCTTATATACCCGAATGCAAGTTTACAATTTACTTTCTTATCGCTAATCAGAAAATATTTAAATGAATTTTTTTTATTCCATCATGTATGATGAATGAAAAAACACAAATATTAATTATTAATTATTCTAATGATGAGTAGCAATCCAATAGGTAACTCCTAATATAAAACCCAATACAATGAAAGTTTTTGTCAAACATTAGAATTCAAAGTATTTCATTATCATAGATTACGTTCCTATTGTTTTTTGTCGATCATCTCTATCAAATCTAAACTCAGAATTTGAAATAAAATTCTATTTATAATAGCACAATTCTGGCACCCTAAAGCCTATACTAATTACTTCCAAAACGACAAATGTTTGCTAATGTCTAGACACTGTGAATAAGTACTAGAGTAAACCTGTTTATTAGTTGGATAAAATTATACGTTCTGGGTGTTCCAAAACTGCCATTAATTCAATCTGTACAATTGTTTGGGATTTTTAAATAACATTAATTGGTCTATTTCTTAACAAGATACATTCTTGGAGATTCAGCTTAGTTATGATCAACAACGACCACTTGATTTTTTGATTGTACATTGAAATTGAATCTACTTTTGTATCCATTAGGTACATTTCAAACGAGAAAAACAGCTATGATCAATTACAGTAGAGAAAAAAAAAGCCCCACTGATTAACCAAAAGATATAACTTGTTCTACTAATCATTTTGAAAGTTCCTATAGGTTGACTTCTTTGTCTATTACTACTTATTTATATTACTTTAAAGCCCATATTACAACAATATCTCGTAAATCAAGGTGTTTCACAAAAAAATTCTACATACATTTAATTAATTCTTCACTCACTCACTCACGCGTGCTTACATAAGCCTCGTAAGTATTTTTTTTATCAACGAACAGAAGCAAGTAAAACGGAAATATTCGTAACTTATAATTTGGATTGCTTCCGATAAAGCAGATTTTGACCTACATTAATTAAATGTGTCAAATTTCAACAATTAGGCTTTGCAAGGTAAATTATGTGTAATATTCTTCTCGCAATTTTTAATTAGCCCATATTACATTCATAACCTTCTACCCCCTCTCGCTCCACTCGCCACATGGGTTATTGCAACTGCGATTCTAACTGTTGTTGATCAATAGTTCTATTCTGAATATGTTTATATATCTAAGTGTAAATTATCTAATTACCAGAGATTTCTTCGCTGGTCTCTAATACTATATCTTTATCATCAATATTATCATTCTCATGATGTTGTTCATCTTGGTTTTTCTTGATTGTAGCTAATTTAACAATATTTTCTTTACCAAATACCCAATATGGATGGAATGGAACAAAAATAATTCCTGCAATAGCAATCATACAAGCATCCAATACCATAATATAAGGTTCATGACTATATAAATAACCCCCGAATCCTTCTGCTAATTCAACCACTCTATAAACACAACGGATATAAACAACAACAACAGCACCAGTCATTGCTAATGGCATATAATCAAATAATTTTCTTTGACGAATTGAAGAAAATTTTCTATTATAAAATTTCTCCAAATGATCATGTCTGTATTCCCTAACAGATTTCAAATTGAATAAAAATCTAAAATAATTACCAATAGATTTTTAGCTAATGGATCATCTATTGGTTCAACTTGAGAATTTTGAAATAAATTCTTGCAAGAAATTCAAACCAAAATATTAAAAATATTGACATGGCAAAAACTTGAGCAGCAATACCAGCAATCATGGTATTAGTACCTGGTCTTGTATCAGTATGATTATTTGACGCCACTGATGCAGCTCCTCCACCACCAGCTTGAATAATTAATGAAATTACATCAGTAGCAATAAAAAAATATGAATACCATAATGGCTTTAATCTTGAATACTCACGTCCATGAATAACCACCAATTGACCAAATAGGAAATAAACTCCCGCCATAATAAATGCTGGAGCAATAGTTAAACAAACTGTTTGCATTAAGAAAAATTGCATTTCAGTATCATCGGAAAATGCCAATACTCTACCCAAAAATCCAATAAATTCTAAACCATAACCACAAACAAATGTAATATTATACCACCAATATCTTGATTTAATAGACATACCGGTAAAATAAACAAATAAAAGGAAATAAATAACCAAATATATGATATTAGCAGGACGACTTAAGTAATAATTATATAAATTCTTCTCATCTGCCAAATTTTTCAAATTTAATGTAGCATAAAAATCTCTTCAGTAGCTTGAGACAAAACTTGAGGATCAGTAGCGGTGGCCATAACTTCCTCAGCTGATATAATAGTCAATGAAGCTTGAGCACCTCTATAAACTTGAGAAAGAGATCGCAAATTAACCCAGTCTCTTTCTGTAACGACTCTTGAATAAACTGAACTCAATGTTTCATATAATTCAGTAACATGAGTGGTTGCAATTGATGATAATGTGGTCTTTGTAGGAACACTTGTTGGTGTCCATGAGGATACATATTTAGTGACATCTTCCATGGTTTAATAGCCTTGCAACACAAAAGAATGATGATTTAAAAACAAAAATAAACCGTTGATTTTTTAGTTGTTTTTTTTTTTTGGCTTATGCGTTATATTTTTTAGTTTGCTTTTTTTCATAAAAAATTGCGTTGAGTTTAATTCCATTAATGAAATCCGCGTTAAATCCGCTTTCGACAGAAAAAAAAAAAAAACGCTCCATTACCTCAAACTTTTGACAGATCGGTCGGTTTTGCCAAAAGAGGAATAATATCCGATCCAAAATAATTGCTACCCTTGAATTATCATCTTAACAACGAAACAAATAATTTACATCGACACATAATCTATAACTTATTTTAAACAAACTATATAAATTCAATCCCAGGACTAATTTTAAGGAGTTAGAACGTCTCCTTAGGTATGTCATTACCTTTATTGATTGGTTTAAGTTCTACCAAACACATTTCAAAAAAAAAAAAAAAAAAAAAGAAAGAACATTTAAAGACATTCACGAATCTCTTCACTCGGTTCATGCAGCAGTGTACTACTATTATCATCTGTATAAGAATTTGAAAGTGATTTCTCTCTAATTGGTAACCCCATTGATTGTTCAGGATCAAATTCAGCACTGTTACGAAATTCTTTCTCTTGTTTAGAACTGTTTGCCATATTCTT